>VXBQ01010475.1:0-20986 GCA_013400175.1 Phainopepla nitens | reverse complement strand
ACCCCTGAGCTTTTACAGAGGAATGAGGCACCTTTCAAGCCACTAAAAGTTTTATTAGGTACAAAACACAATTTGCAGCAAATAGTATGAGCCACGCTCCCAAAGCTCTGTTGGGTTTTGACAGCTGAATTCCAGATAAAACTGAGAACATCAAAAGCAGGGCACAGGCTTCCCTTCACATGGAACCAGTTAAACTCAACCAAACTCAGCCCAGCAAAAATCACCTGGAGCGGGAACAGCCTCAAAGCACACCCTTTCCAATTTAAATTTATTTCAACTTAGCATTAAGCTACTCTTGCTATTTTTGGGTTTAAGTGAAATAATACAAATGAAATGGTATTTTAAAAAAATAAAATTACTTTTTTGGAAGGCAATTGACAGTTCCAGACTACTGAGGATTTCAGCTTGGGTTGGACAGGCAAGATAATCAGTTTAGTGAAGTAATTTATATTCCACCAGCAGAAGGCTCTGTTTGAGAAAAAATGGCTGATTTTTTAAGGAAAAAAAAAAAAAAAGATGAACTGTATAGGAGTACTGCAGACATGAAGTACATCTTCAAATTATTTACTGTGAATTAAACTAAAACCAAGGGCCTCCAACTTCCAAAGGTTTTTAAATGCTGGAGAATGCAGGCTATCTGCTCTTCCAAAACAAAGAATTGTTTCTCCATAGCTGTTTACTGAAGACTGAAGGAAGCATCCTGTTTTCCAGCATGATGTGGAATCTGTGGAATAAGCACCTCACCCATTTTAATGCTGAAAACATTTATTTAATTCTTATTACATCTTGGGAACTTGGCCCCACGACAACAAAAATCCTTCTGGATTTTTGCACCAAATAACAAGAAGTACAAAAATCATGGCCAAGTGCTGCTCCAGCTTGAGAATGACAGTTTTGACATTCCTGGGAACAGAACAGGAAGTTCAAACCACAGTGCTGCTGCAAGGCAGTTCCTGTAGGAAGGAAGCACAGACTGAGACAACATTTCAGGGACTGTGTCTGTGGAGAGCAATTGCTCCAATGTTCCCAGGGGCCCATGCTACCCTACAGCTGAACCTGATAAAGCTGTGTTTACCCACAATGAGAGCTGGGAGAAAGAAAAAAAACACCACTGTCATTTAAGGCCTTCCGAGAAAAAGCATTTGACTCATCTCTGTGCCTGTGGGGCAGAAAAGGAGGGAGTCCCAGAAGATCCATGACATGCTGGCCTGGGGCAACGCAGCCCCGTGAGAACGGCCCAGGCCCCGTGTTCTGGTGAACACCTGCTCGCTCTGGAACGTGCCCCAGGAGTTCCATCACCTGGACCCGGATTTCTTTGCTGAGTGTCCCTGTCTCAGCTCGGCTCAAATGTCCACCATGTCCACCAGAGCAGAGAGGTGCAGCTCGGAGGCGGCCTCGGCCTCCCTGGCGGCTCTGAGGAGCTGCTGCAGGTGTTTGAGTCTGTCCGACAGCACGGGGCTTTGCTCCAGCTCCGGAACCTCGTGTCCCTTCCGACTCCCAGCCTGGGCAGAAGGAAAAGAAATGCGACTTGAGATTTTCTCCCAGTGTAATTCCTGCTACAGGTTTTGCAGCTACTGCACTCCTCAGAGCTTTAGTTTAGCTCAGAACCACCTTCTCTCACCTCCTGAGCAGCTGACGTAGGACTCTTCACCAGGGGGCAGGTGGCAGCTGGGGTGGAGAGCAGAGACTGGGGGAGGTAGAGAGGAAGACCCAGGAGATCCCCAAGGGGCTCCATGTCCTCAGCTAGGTATCGGTGCAGCTGCTCTTCAAACCTGGATGGGAAGGGCAAGAGCACAGTCAGATGGCAGCCTGGCTTTGTCCTTGTAACCGGTGTGTTACACCAAGAGGTTTTTTTTGGGTTCAGAAGCATCTGATCTCCACAGCCATATTCAAAACAGTCTGATGTGCCCCACTGCAGCTATCAAAATCCATCACAGAAGACTGTGGTACAGAAAGGAGCCAAACAGACTGAAGAAACTCAACTTATGGGAAGGCAGAAGAGACAAAAACCTTTTTGGCCAACCTCAAAAGCTTTAGTTCTTCACCTTTGTGATCTGCATTGCTGCGAACTGACATCCCAGAGAGGACTTTATAGACATTTGTGACACTGGGAGATACACAGACCCCTGTACACACTGTACTGCTTCAGTTCTGGTGGCGTGACTGACCACAGAGTTTCCAACCATTCCCGAGACCTCCAAGAATTTCCACCATCCTGGACTGTTCCCATGATGCAAGAAGGAAACAGTAGGGAACTGCCCTGATGTGCTTGATGACATCAGATGGAACTCGAGACAGTCTGGGCTCTTTTCTAGCACAGTTTAACTTCCTATTCCATACAAGTTACAAACTGTTTACAACCCTGGGCTGAAACTGCAAGGAAAAGATGCTGCTCTGGGAACTTACCTCTTGTTTTCTATTTTTTCCAGTTGCAACTGTGCTAACAGACGCTCCTGGGCCAAGGACGTGTCTCTGAATTCATCTGTGCTGGGAATGCTCACTTCCTCACCTGGCAGCATGCCCATGCCAGAGCCATACAGACCCGGCACCATGGAGATGCTGCAGGGTTTCTTAAAAGATTTGGGAGATTTTAACTTTGATCTGAAGGGGGGGAAGAAAAAAAATAAAAAAAGAACAAAAACACATGAATTGGTATGAGTGTGTGGATTTTTCCCCATTAGCTTGAAAGCTGGAAATAGCAGGGAGTGAGAAGTGATCATTTGGAGAAATAATGCTCTTGTGCCAGGGTCTAACACAACACCACCTGTGCATGGGATTAGAGAGGAACCAATCTGACAGGAGCATAGGATTCACTCCAAACAGCACCCACTACACATCCGAGCTGCAACTAAGCTTCCAAGAGGGAAGAGAGTGGCTTCCCTCTGAAAGTGGCTAGGGAAGTGAGCTAGACTTGACATCTCAAGTACTTTAATGCCACACAGCTCTAAGGCATCCTTCCCCCTCAACCTATCTACCATTTTCTCAGACTCACATTGTTTTCCCTCTGTACTTTGAACACAACTCCAAAGCCTCAGCAGCATGGGTTTTTTTTGGCAGAATTTAATTTCCACACTTTCAGCACTCCCCAAGCAATCCACTTCTCTGAGAGCTGAGTAACCCTCTACAAATAAAAATCTACTTCCTACTCTGTTTCAGCACAGCCTTGTACATAATTTTAGGGAGATGTACACAAACAGGTTCTGAGAGGGTGCCAGATGCTGGTTTTGGCCACCTCACCTCTCGTGGCCATGCCGGATCTCCTCCTGTGTCCTCAGCCTGGCTTGATCCCACGAGAAAGGCACAGTGTAGTTCTTTAAATGCTCCTTGAAGAAGTATACACGAATCTGACCATCTTTACTTACAGCTTCTGTGAATAAACCCAAGCCCAATGTTTATCATTTGCACAGGTTCTCTCCTTCAGAAGAAAAGTTCAGTATTAAAAAGACAATTCGGGGCAAGAGTGATTGTTCACTTTCAAGTAGGTTTCAAACAGAGTCTAGGATAAGCTTCATTAATCAATGGGAGTGATAATTAAGTGTATTAAAAGCCTGCCCTCCCCACTGACACAGCTTCTGAGGGGTAACTCTTGGCCTTGGCTTAATGCAAACCCTCTCCCACTGGGAGGGCAGGGCTGACAGACTCTGACCAGAGCCACATTTGTAGCCACAGGATCAAGCCATACTAAACCAATACCAAAACCACGCTCCAAAGGGAGAACATGCAGAACACAGCAAGACTACAGCTGCCTCCCTACAGCTACACATCACTTGCTGCCATATGGAAAGGCACCACTGGCAATGCATAAAATACCACCAGAAAAGCAGCATCATCCATGCTGCAGGAGGACACAATACCTGGAGCAACAGGCAGTTTGGGTGGTTTCCAGTCTCTCAGTTTATGATCAATACAGACTGCCAAGATACAATCCCAAGGGATCTCATCAACAGAAGGTCCATCTTCATCAGAGCTCCCAATTGTTCCAGTTTTCCAGTTTTGGTAAGTTTTGCTCAGCAGATTCTCCACCTGAGACTGGATCAGTGGTTGAGTGTGGGAAGAACTTGCAATCTGAGAGACATACTGAAAAATCATGTGGCAAACAGGATGCCAAGGAGCTGCGGAATAAAAAAAACCCCAAAGTAAATGGCAAGAATTTGTGACAGAACCAACACTGCACAGGCACATCTTGGAGAACAACATGCTGCCAAGAAGATATTAGAGAACCTACCACCTAAAGGAGGCAGATCTAGGTATGGGATCTGGAAGGACAGCACAGCCTTCTTCAGCCAGGCCAGGTGATCTGGCATGTTCCACTGCAGGTGGGGCAACACCTTGTTACCTCCTGCTTCTGAAAACTCTGTGACAGGCCAAGACAAGTCACAAAGGTGCTCTGAGGATGCCACATCTGACAGGAACTGCAGCACGCTGTTGTAGAGCTCTATGATGACCCCAGGCTCCTGGGATGGCAGAGCAGCTAAACGCCTCTCCTTCCAGTCATAGTAGAAACGCTTGCCAAATTCTCCATCGATCCCATCCTCAATGTACTCCTGAAGGGTCTGGCTGCAGAGCTCAAGGGAGGCAGGACACTGGGACACCAGCCAGCCCACAGCTGCAGAGACCTACAGCACACAGAAGAGGGAGGGTTGGAAACAGCTCTGCACACAAAGGACTCAACCCTTACGTTTGAACAACACTCTCCAAGAGAATATGCAGCAAAAAGCAAATAAATCAGGTATCATCATACTAATATTTGCAACAATAATTCTCCACAAACTGAATTTCCTCCCAGCAGGCTGTGTGGAAAACAAAGAAGAGGCTGTTCACATGAGGTACAGGTATGCAGTGGAATTTCCTGCTGCAGGATGCTGGGGTTGTTGAAAATTTATCTGGGAAAAATGGGACAGATTCACAGAAATTAGCCCAGGGTGACTATATCATGTCTGATCACGGCAGTCCTTGAAGTGCAGACCTAAGTTGTGAAGGTTTGTGGGGGAGAATCACTCTGGGCTTGTCAGGGAGAGATCTTTGTGATCATATTTGTGTACAGAATACAAGAGGTAGAGGCATCTCAGTCCCATCCACCAAGATGGCATAACTCTGGATGATCTCACAGCAGCCAGAGGAGCTACAAAGGGTCTTCAGCATTTTAGGACTAAGATCTTAAGGATAAAAAGGTTTACCCAGCAGCAGCACTCCTCTGCTGGGCAGCAACACAAGCAGGGCAGACAAGAGTGGGTTTAGGTAATCCATGAATTTTGGCCTCAGTGCAGTTTTCAGGGTTTTTTTTTGTTTGTTTGTTTGGGTTTTTGTTTGTTGTTTTTGTTTTGGTTTTTGTAGCAAATGCCACAGACTGCTGGTCAGTGAAAATAGAAAAGTCACAAATAATGGAAAATAATTCCTTGCTGAAAATAATATCTTGCTGTTCTTACCCTTCTGGTGCCTTCTAAGTCATTGACAGAGCCTGGGAGCTCTACAACAGTGTAGTCTGAAATAAGATGGGCTGAAATCAAGTCCTGGAGCATCAAACCTTAAAAAATAAGAAAACTCATCATGTACACAGAGAAAGAACACATGTCCTTGGGCCACATGCTCTGCATTACACTCACTGCATTGCTGCTCCCCTCCATCTCTGCCCACAGACTCTCAGGACCAAAACTGGTGAGCCCTTAAGGCCTCAGGGTTTTTAAGAAAGCTCAGGGACATGCTGTACTTCACAGCCTCTCCCTTTACTGCATGCTGTAACTGAGAGGCTGCACTAGCCACAGCACTTCTGCTTGGGGCAGCCCTAAACATTCAGTGTTTCAAGACAGAAAAACCATGACATACCATCTTCTACTTCTTTCTCCACAGCCTCCTCTTCCTGACGGGGGACTAGAACCACCAAGGGAACTATGGGGTGGAAAGGTTTGGCCTGAAGCAGCTGTTTCAGCTGCAGCAAAGCTGAAAGCCAGTAAACATCATCTTCTGCAACATCTTCACTCCTAACTCGGGGTGGCAGGAGAAGAATGAGGCCACTGGTCCCAAGCAAATCCTTTTGTGTCTCAGCCATATCAAGCTCTGAGTCAGAGAGCGCACCATGTGCCACCTGGACAGGCAACAAAGATGACAACAGTAATAACATAGCTAAACAAAGCCATTTCCACACCAAATTCTGCAGTTTATCCTCACTGCCATTCAGCTTTGACACCCTTTTCTAGGAGCTCTACACAACCTAAGACAACAAACTGTTGTCAGGCCAACGTGGATGTGTCTGATAGATGAGCTGAGCACAGAAGTGCCCTTCAGCACCTGCTTTGGGACCAGGAACTGATGATTAAGGTTCTGCTACTGCAGGTATTTTTCAGCTGACTGAAAACAAAGGAAAAAAATCCATCTTTTTTCAGACCTTTTCAACAACCCTATCCCTCCCAGTATCATATACACAATATCCACTGGAAAAGAGCCCACCAGGCCTTTATGGCCTCTTGGATATCATGAAATTGTTCTCACCTACCTTTATACACACACTGACTGTAATGCTTCTGCTCCCCTGCATGCCAGGAGAACTAAATAACGTCAGCGTTTGAATTTTGCCTTCTGTATGTGAAGCATTCTTTTCACAGCTTTTGTGTCCCATAAACTTGGCTTTCAACCAATCCATCAGTATCCTAGCATACAAAAAAAGAGGGCTTTAGGGGGTTTGGTTGTCAAAACTGACATTTTAGGGTTTTAGTATCAGCACCCCTAAGATATCACAATCTATCATAATCCTATATATATTTAGGTTATAATAAATAGCCCTAATAAATAGCTATAAATTTTAATGAAATTATCATCTATCAAGGTTTTGTTTTCAGTATGAGCAAAAGGAATTAAACAATGTTAAAAAATACAGATCACTGTAATAAATTACAGCTATATTGCTTAGAGTGCTCTGAAGGGAAAAGAAAACGAGCTGGAAATTTTTCATGGTACAGGCAAAATTACATCAAGGACTGTGTATTACTAATCTTCTTCTACCTAGATAAAAGAAGTCTGCCCTGTTTAACTCTTCAATGTACCTATTGGGATTATCCTTGGAATATTCATCATCACTGGGCAAGACCAAGAGCACCTTCCAAAAAACCTGTTCTTGTTGAACTGGAATATGTTCTGTGATTAACGAGACGAGATCCAGGGGAGTCCAAGCTAAATCACTTAAAGAGAGACAAAAAAAACACTGGTGAAAAGACCCAACCCAGGGCTCTTTCCCACCTGAGGAATGTCTTCTTGCACTGAACAAGTTACAACACTGTAAGTAGTGACCAGTTAATTCTTTGGATCTGTTGCTCATCCTTCAGGAACTGCAGCTGACACATGAGCCTTACTCTGGGGATTTCAGGAGCACACATGTACTGCTTCACTTCCACACTGATCCAACACACACCCAGGCCACTGGAAAGCAGGAGGAGCCATGGGAAGCCAGACCTCCTGCTGCACTTCAAACATCTCAACCAGGATTTTCTGGCCAAAAGCCAGGCCACTGATAGTTCATTTACTCCTCTCCCCTTATAGCCCATCCCAGACCCCATCCCATCCAGGTACAAAGTCACACCCCATAATACCCATCAGATCCTTAAAATTACACCCAGGAGGATCATCTGGCCCAACACCTTCATTAATTTAGTGGGAGGTGTCCCTGCCCATGGCAGGGGGATGGAATGGACAAAAGGATCTTTAAAGTCCTTTCCAACCCAAACTGTCCTATGGTTCTGTGACCCTCCTGCTCCCCTTATTCCAAAATACTCCCAGAAGCAAGGCTGCAAGTGGACGTTAGGGCATGGTTAGCCCTATCTTTTGGCCATTCCTGGTATCTCTGGCACATCTGCTGCAGCTTGCTTCTAAAGAGAAGAAGAACCAGACCCCAGCCTACCTTACCAACTGCTGGTAGAAGTGCTGAACTTTAATTTCATGCACTGTCTTGTTTCTCAGCAAGTTCAATCTGGAAACGAAATATTGTTGGCTGTGATTTTTGGTATAAAACAGGTACTTTAAACAAATCTAAGAACACTGAGGCCTGGGAAATATTACAGAGGTCTCAGAATGTTGCTGTTAACAGAAGAATTTATTTGGATTTTCAGTCTCGGTCATGCCATTTGTGGAGAAAGCCTTTCTGAAGCTATTTAAGAATAAACAGTTCTGCAAAACCCCCTAAACATTCACAATGGAAGAATTTCTGGCAACTTATCTTCCAAAAATCGACCAGATTGCCAACTAATAGCACTGGCAGTATCCTCACCTCGTGCAAGAGATTCCCAGCTTTCCTCCATTCCCCAGGTTTACAAATCTCTTGCACAAGTTCTCCATGGCTATAGGCCACTCTGCACTGGGGGACAGTGCTTTCAGCTGATGTTTGGAATCCAAGCCACAGGGAGCAGCTGGAAATGCCCTCATCTGACGTTTCAACTTTGTCCGAGCTGCCACTGCTTCCCTCCACCTTTGGAAGAGAACAGATAAATAGGTCACGTTCATGAACTCTTCTGCAGAGCAGTCACCAGATATTTATGTAATGAAAACCACAACAACCACAACACACTGAGCATATGGGCAGGAAAGCCAGAGATCAGCAGGAAGAACGCAAGGATAAACCATTACAAGTTTCTAGACAGAATGAAGCTGGAATCTCTGACCAAGCTCACTACCTGACTACAGTAAGGTGTGATCCCCTCCCCACGTACAGTAATTTGGCAGAGGCTGGTACTAAGAATGTAAGGTCTAGCCTTAGCATGGAGATAAGACAGAAGAAACTGTCTCAGAAAGAACACAACCAGACAGCCGTAGTTCCATCTCTATTAACTGCTCCATGCCAAGGCTCCCAAGAGAAGCAACTGCGTCACAGGGTAGTAACTCACCGTTTTAAGTATTTGCAGAAACACTGGAGCTCCTGAAGGGTTTCCTTGGCAATCTGGAAAATCTCATCCTCCAGAAAGAGTTCCATGAAGTGACCACACACTTCTTCTGAACACCGGGCAATCCGGGCTTGCCGATCTCTTTCTAAGGCACATCTGGTTCCAAATAAAACAAACCCAGACTGCTGAGGTGAACACCTCCAGCAAATCCCAATTCAGCGGGCTGAGATGCAAACAGGGAAGTCTATGACATTTAGGAAACCCTTGGGAAAGCAAACTACAGCATGCTGCACATTGTACATACCTTAACTCATTTGCTGAAGCTTCTTTAACACCTTCCTTTATTACTTCTTCCATTAATTCCATACCCAGCAACTGGCTCAACTGCTTTATTAACTCTTCTCTTTCCTGCTTTAGCCTGGAAGGACAGAGAACAGATTTACAGAAGTGAAAAAATTTACACTGGTAAAACCTGCTGTTTAGTTACATAAGCACTACATGCACTGTCAAACAGCTAGTTCACCTAAAATTATTTCCCACTATCTGCTTTCTAAATAAACAGCTTTGCATGGAGCCAGGTTTCCCTCAAAAACACAGATGACAATGGAGTTCTTTAAGCAACCTGATCTAGTGAGTGGCATCCCTGCCCACGGAAGTAGATGACCTTTATGGTCCTTTCCAAATCAAACCATTCTGGGATTCTATTTATTCTTACCCCAATATGTTACAAACAAGTAGCTCACTCAGAAGGAAAAGCTCCTGCCTACAGCAGATGCACATCCCTCTCAGGAAGCTCTAGGTAAATAAAAGTTCCTAAAACTGCCACCCACCACGTTCACCACGGCTCTGAGGCGCCCAAAACGCTAGCCCGCAGATCACCGTGCCGGGAACGAGGAGGGGAACCCTGCCTGCACAACCCCGGGGGAGTTCAAGGTGCCACTCTTCCGCCGCTGCGGCAGAAAGACACGGGGCTTGAGCAGAGGCACAAGGATTCAGGCTGGCACCGGCTGTCCTTACGTTGTGTACTGAGCCCACGCTGCCCCACAGCCACAGCAGTGGCTCACCTCTCCTCCCGCACTCTGCGCTGCTCCTCCTGGACACGCTGCCTTTCCTCACTGAGCACGGTTCCAGCCACTTCTCTGAGGATCTCGCCCATCACCTCAGTCGTGAGCTCCTCCACGGTGGCCTCTGAGACACTGTGCAGAAACAGCAAATCTCTTATCAAAGCCAGAATGTTTTCATTCAAAGCCCTAGGTCAATGCTTTCCTCAGCCTCACACCTTGCTCTCTGTGGTGGGCTGACTCCAGCCATTAGCCAAGCACTCACACTGATACAGGCTCACTCCCCTCCCCACACTGGGACAGGGAAGAAAAAAAGGAAAACTCATGGATGGAAATTAATACATTGTAATACAGAAGGGCAAAACCCCCCACTCCCCCATCAAGCAAAGTAAATGCAGCCAGTCATCACTTCCCATGGGAAGAGCAATACCCAAACAGTATCCAATCAATGTCCACCCTGAAAGCCACAAATCTCCAACTACTTTCTCTAACCCAGTTTTACTGCTGACCATGACATCACAGGGAAGGGACTTCAGTCAGTCTGGGTCAACTGTCCCCATTCAGCAATTATCAAATAGTGGTGGAATAACAACTGTTTGGGTCACCCCCCCACATCTACAACTCTACTGACTGCCCTGGAGAGGAATTTATCAGAAGCAGAGAGAAGCAGCCAGATCTGGACTTGCTCCTCTCATCCCCCTTTGGGCACCTTCCCTTCCATGACACAGGTTTCTTGCCAGGCAAAGCTTCCAGAGGTTTGGGTCAGCCTTCCCTCAGGCTAGAGCTGGGATGTGACAGACATCTGAAGAACAGTCTGCTTTCCCTGCATCAGTAACACAGTCTCCCTCGCAGACCTGGCAGTGCTTAGTTTTACCATCTTCACACGTGGTGCTGCTACGGCAAGGGGCAGCTGTGGTGGGAGACTCCAGGAGAAGCTGCAAGAAATGCTCTTTACCAGATGGCAGCAGTCACGTAAGCTGCTCCTGCTCTGCCCACTTCTCTGCACTCTCCTTCGAGGACATCATGCACCAGCCCGTCCACCACTTCGGCGATGTCCTGCAAGACAGCAGAGGAAGCAGCTGAAGCAAGGTGCAGTACTTCTCAGGAGCAGACTGGGAGTGAGGCTCTCCAGTCTCACTTAACTGACTGTAATTCACAGCAGCATCTGTATTTCTGCTTACAAACTGAGCCAACTTAACCAAACACAACAGCCTGCGAACTTCAGACTGTTTGGACTATCTAAAAGGTTAGAACAGCCCAGAAACAAAAGCAGATTTTTGTACTAAATATGGGCAAATCGACTCAGGAAACCATAACTGAGGAGAGACTCCTATTTTCTTACTTCAGACTTCCATCCTAGCTGATTTAATTCCAAATTATCAGGTCTACCCTTCACTGAAATTTGCCATTATCCAAGTAGAATATGGCAACTGTACTGTACAAAGCAATGAGACACTCTGAGACTGGTTCAGCATCAGCATACAAAAACTTGTGTGAGAGGGAGAAAAACAGCACAGGTAGATGGGGTACAGATTCAAGACCCAGCATTAATGGCCATGTATCCACAGGAAAAAACTCTGTCACATCTCATTTGGCATACATGCGTGTTCCAGAAAAATGAAATACCCGAAGAACTTGGTTACTTTTTGTTATATTTCACAGATCTTTCCCAAAATTTTCTGATGGGTTTAGATTTCCCTACCATTTCCGAGTAGCCAGGCTGAGGCTTTGAAGGGGGAGGCTCAGGCTGTGCAGCAGGCTGGGAGATGGGCTGTGCAGAGGGCAGGACTGCCACCAGCTGACGAGGCAACAGCGAGGGCAGAAGATGAGGCATGGGCTGGACTCTCACTGCTGTGGCCTCTAAATCCACATCTCTGCTTTCCACTCTTCCTTCTTGGGAGAGAAGGAGAGAAAAGTTAAGGAAACCAGATCAGTCACAAACAGAAGCAAATTTTATCTTCAAAAAACTGGCTTGTCTGATAAAACTCAGCAGGTCATAAAATAAATCCCTAACAGCAGCTTGTTGCCTAAAGTTAAAAATGCATCATAGAAACTACTTTACATTTACAAATGTTTTATACAAAACATTTAAACATTTAATTGCACATTACCCCCATTACGAAACACATGTATTTCCAACAAAGTAGCTGCTTTAAGTCAGGCACACCATCTATACTTCCAGCAAGGACAGAAAAGCACCCATTCAGCTAACCTGAAAACTGACATGTTTATACACACAGTGGCAACAAACAGCTGCAAATAGAAAACATGCAAACTGCAAAGGGGAGTTGGTTTTCAAGTAGTCAAACATTTGTTATTTCACTTACGTTGGCAAAATTTGGCTCAAAAGAGAATTTCCTGAACTGGGAAATACATTTTATTAGTCAGGTTGTTCTTGGGTTTTACACATACATGACTATACCTCAGCAACCTGGTCTAGTGGAAGGTACCTCTGCCATATCAGGGGTGTTGGAACTTGGTAAGCTTCAAGATCCCTTCCAACTCAAACCATTCTGTGATCCTCTTATGATTTAAATCGTAAGAGAAGTAATCGTTTCCTTACATCTAAATTTCCATGCAGTTTCAATCTCTGAGCCACAACCAGTTTCCGCTTTGTACAATAAACCTGCTCACAGAGCTGCCTTGACAGTGTGTTCTGAGCACTACCTAAAATGCAGGTTTGCTCTCACCTGTTGCTTCCACGCTGGGTTTTTGGCTGCTGCTGGCCTGATCCACGGAGGTGCTTCCACCAGTGTACTTGTTCTGCCCATTGAAGCTGGACACAGGCACATGGTGGGGCACTGGGGGCAAGGGCCCCCCATTCACAACCTCCCCAACAGAGACAGTGAGCTTCTGGCTGACAAACAGGGATTTCTGTGGTTTGGGTAACCCGTCTGGCTCCAGGAAAGCCGAGCGATTCAGCTCCACGTAACCCCTGGGGAAAAACAAAAGTTACAACCAGGCCCACGCCCTCAAAGCTCCAGTAGCCTCCAGGCTTTCAATTCTGAAACTTACTGTCTCAAACCAGAATTGTTAGGTGGGAAAAAATTCTGTAATAAGTGAAGCCGACATGTATTTATTTAGTGCTGAGCATATGTAGGGAAAATTTTCAAGATGGTGTATGTGGAAGGCCTGGGAGTCAGGCCTTCCTTTTATCTCCTAAGGAGTTATATCTGTATAGAACTTTATACATATTTATTTCCTAACTTTGTCTATTCTTGCTACTTTGTCTATTCTTGCTTTGCATAGTGGCCAGTTCCATACTAGTTCTATGTTCCTTTTGTGCATGTGCTGTCTCTCTATATCTTTGTTGTAATTCTTCAGGTTTGTAGCTTTCCTTAGTTTGGGAGACATAGGGCCTTTTCTTATCTTAGTTCTTCTGCATTCTTTGCTCTTCTCACTTTGGTGTTTAGGCGACATTTATTCTCCTTATTGTAAGAAATGCCAGGTGCCTGCATTCTTTGTAAGCACAGTGAAGGCCAGAGACACTGAATATGATTTTTATCAAGCTTGCTACATTCTAGAAGACAACATATTATAAAATTATAAAACTGGTTAACTATAAATTGATTAAATTCCGAGCCCCTTGTTTCAGAATGTTGGCAGGAACAGACGACTAACTGGCATCCTGGAGCGGTTTTTTTTTTTCCTTTTCCAGTCTCTCAAAATTCCAAGTTTGGAGGACACACCTTACAATGCATGGATTTTCATGGCAGACACTGATCTGTGAACTGCTGTCCTCCAGCAGACTAAGCACTGCTCAGCTTCCTCCCACCCTACAGGCATCACTATAATGCCAGTTTCCCACGAAGCAGAACTCTCTATTCCAAGAAGCAGCGTCCTTGTTTCCTACAGAGACCCATCCCTTGTTCTTTCTCTGCTTCCAACCTGCAGGAGCAGCTCCCCCACATTACCCCTTTGCTTGGCATCAGGCTACCCCCTCAGGCATCATTTTCCCCACACCTACCCATCTGATACACTCAGGCCATAGTAACTTATAAAATCAGTTGCCTCCTCGCAGTCTTTGAACAGCAGCATTCTCACCAGGTGCTCCAAGGGGAATGCTGTACTTCTCTGGGTGCTCACAGTGTAGGCAATATTGAGGGATTTGAGGCCATCCTTACGAATCTGGGGGAAAAGAAAAAAGCCATGTAACTACTAGGAAAGAGCCCAAAACAAAGCAAACAATAAACCTGAGAATCATGTTTAAATATGCCGATACTTTGTTGTCAAGTATCCACAAAAGCAATTATTTAGAGTTGCAACTTTCTTTTTAAATCCTATCCACTTGCTTTTTAGTTTCTGTTCCTCTTTCATGGTATTTGTTTTGAGCATATCCCTTAGTGATTCTTGTGCAGAAAAAACACCTTGCAAGGTCTTCTGAAAGTGCAAGCTCGTATTTGCTTTGCGAGACTCTCAGGCCTGCTTCTCTGCTTCCCAATTATGTTTCAGGGAAATATTTATTTGTACACAATTACAAGAAAAAAAAAAAAAAGAGCATTACAGTATTTGCCTTTCCTATCACAGCAGAAAGGTCCTGATAAATTTTTAATACTTCTAAAGAAGCAGTAACAATATTATTTTTAAGGCTCAATATCTACTAAGTTTTCTGCTGATTTCCCCCCAAAGCCCAGACTGTCTTACCCATTAATACTTAAAAAATTACCATCTGTTTTTTCCTCACCTGGTTGAAGTAACAGTGTAAGAGGCAGGCATTCAGATAGGAAGCTGCTTGCACAAGCTTGAAAAACCTCACAAAATTGTTGCTGTTTAATGCAGCAAAAGCTTGAACTGCAAATCTAACTTCAGGAGAGTTTCTAACCTCTGGATGAAATTGCTGAACTTCTCTGTGGAGACAAAAGACAGGGACAAAACTTTTGCTTCAATATTGAACAATCACAATTCAATAACAACCTGTAACAGCATGGAATTTAAATCAGGAGCATTACAATTTGTTTGGATTTAATCCTAAACTCCATTCTTCCCAGAGGTAAAGAGAGAAAACAAGCAATGTCTTGTTCTCACCTGAGAATATCGCCCTTATTGAGATTCAGCAAGACATTATAACCTCGGAACTCTGCTTCACTCTTGCAGTAAATCCCCTTGTTGGCCAAGTCCTGATACATCTCCTTCAAGCTCTGCAGGCATTTAGTCATGTTCTCATTGTTGATTTTGGCATCAAAGGAGGACATGGGCTCTTCACACAAGTGGTGAGCACAGTGGATGTGAAAGCGAGTGCACTTCTCAATCAGAGACACCATCAGTGGGTTGCAGAGGTGTTGCTGGGTTATATCCTAACAGAATGAAAAAGAATGCATTACATGTATTTTTAAACTAGGTGAAGAGTGCAGTCACCTGGCACTACCTCTGGAAAACCCATTTCACTATGCTTTTGAGTCGCTCTGCAATTCAAAACATTTCAAAAACTATCACTTTTTGCTCCCTCTTTTTATAGCATGATGGGATCTTTTGCTTTTTATCACCAAACATCTCCATCCACAGTGCTCACCTTTCTTATTCCACGAGTTCTGTTCCAGACAAAGTCATACCACTCTCGGTAGTTTCCTTCTCCCTGATCCATAATATTTGTCACTAAATAGTCCATGGTCATGCTCAGCACCTCAGAGGGTCTCAGTTCATGGGGCAAAGGCTCCTCCTGATCTGCTGAAGACCTGCTATATTCCTTGATTGCTGCTGCATGATCCACCTGCAAGAGGTGAGGAAAAGAATCAAAACCCACAAAGTATGTATAACTTCCCAGCAGTCAAGAGGATTTCATCCCACCCGTGCCTTTAACTTCAGTAAGGAGCAGATTACTGAACTGTTGACTTAGTCTCAAACTCATAATCTTTAAGATAATATATAGCTATAGATAATTACATGTAATATGTAATTACAACTTTAGAGCTGTAGTTCTAAATAACTGAATAAAAGACGTGACAGAGTGAAAAAGCAAACCTTGTTTTCCAATGGGGAATTGAAAGGTAATAATTAAACAGCCTACAGAATTTTTGCACCCGAATTACCTCTGTAATCAGCTAAGCAATACTGACAGCCCTGATGAGCATCAGGCATGCTGATATCCTGGGAATCTCATACCTTGTCGGTTCCTAGAAGCAATTCAAAGATGCTGAGCTGGCTTCTTATCTCCCTCATGTAACGCTCCTTTTCAGGACACATATCTGGGCAAGTGCCAACAACAGTTTTCGCTTTGCCAAGATCAGTCCTTTTTATTCGAGCTAAAAAAAACCCAAACAAACAAATAATTGAACAAACACTGAGCATCTGTTGGTTTTTCAGTTTTTTTTCTTCACAATAAGCTATTACCTTGATGCGCCAAAACAGCCCTGAGCATGCAAAGCTGAACCCAAACCTTGATATAGTCAGAAATGCCCAAGGATAGGGTTCTCCCCACTCTCAGACCTGTCCAAGTATTGCACATATTGTGAGTTTTGCTGAAAAGACCGAAGCTTTTAAAAGATACGCAATGTTTTGTGTCCTAAGGAACAGCAATTTCAAAATTCTGCACTGAGTGGACAAGAAGTTTGTCAATATTAAAAATAAGACCTTAAATTAGAAATAGGATCAGTTTTGAAAGTGCAAGAACAGCATGGAAGGTGTTACAACCACCACTGACAAACAAAAGGACATTTCTTGAAATAATTCTCAGCTGTGTAATAGTGTGAACTTGGAGAAATACTAGAGGCACTAGCACAAGTTGCTCAGAGAAGCTATAGTAGCCCAAGCCTTGGAAGTGTTCAAGACCAGACTGGAGAGGGCTTAGAGCAACCTGGGATAGTGGAAGGTGTCCCTGCCCATGCCAGGGGGGTGGGACTGGATGAGCTTTAGAGCCCCTTCCAACTCAAACAATTCTGTGGTTCTATGAAATGCAGTTAAGGCTTTGGGTAACTTTCTTTAAAGAGTCTGCAGAGATGCAGATCTCACTGCATGCCCTCCTTCACAGAAGATGGGCATTCTGCCCTTCCCTTTACACGAGACATTGCACGTGCAATAAGCAAAACAGATTTGTGTGTTTTACAAGAAAAAAATAAACCACAGAAAATAATACACTAGGAGAGTATTTTATAGACTGTTCCACATTAAACTCTCTTTTAAGTAATTTCCATAATATCAGCTTTGTGACAAAACTCAAACACTTACTTCTTTCCAGTTGAGAAGCAGATGTCACACTCATTAACTTATGTTAATTACCTTGTCGCATGATTTTGTCCCTCTGGTCCAAGAGCCTGTATCTCTCTTCAGATGTCTCAGCCACCAATCCCACCAGGTTACTGAGAGATGACAGAGAAGCTGCCAAGCCCTCTGAGCTCTGCCCTTCAGAACTGGAATCAAACAGCTCTGCTTCAAACTGCAGGGCCTTTCGAAGGCCAGGCTTCTTTGCTGGAGAACTAGAAACAGAAGGCTTTTGTATCAATAATAATACATTAGTGCATGCCCTGGTCTCAATCAGTTCACTGTTCTTTAGGATGCCAGCATCTGTTTAGAAGAATATTTTGTTCACCTGGAAATGTGAACTATGTACGGATGTGCTGAGCTAACACCAACACTGTAACACCAACCATTGGAGTTAATCTGGTTAAATCTAGTTAAATCCTCAGCACTGCCCTGACAGTGCTCCCAAGAGTTCTGGCATCGTGGAGGAAGTCCTAACAGAAAAGGTTATTACTGAAAGTGTCATAGAGGACACAGAAATGGACGGCTCTTGCAGCGTTTTGCATCACTGTGGCACAGCAGTTTGTATTTTAAGCTAGGAACTGGCTTGCTGGCATGGAGACAAACCCAATATGCTTTCTACAGCAACAGAGATTATTTAACGATTTTACAGGGCCAAGTACAAACACGCTTTTTAAATCAAGGGATACTGATTCCTTCAGAACATATTAGTAATTTTGTAGTTATATGACTACACGCTTCATATGACTTGTGTCAGACTAGACACACCATTGAGGTATGACAAAGATGACAACCTTGCCACTTCTGTGACTGCCACAAAGCAGGAAGACTGTTCACTTGAAGTGAGCCCATGATCCAAACAACTACAAAAAGGAGACTCATTCCACAGAACTCCAACTGCCTCCAAAGGAAACTGCTTGCTTGAAAAGCTCATTGAATCGTGACCACAAATAGTGTCATTACTGCTCAGCCCTAGCTGAGCTCAGCACTGTTTGTTGCCTTCCTTCATGCCTCATACTGCAGGTGCTTTTTGAACAAAATCCAGAGACCAAAGTGAAAGACCCTAATAAGGCGTCTGGAGTATCCCTGTGACAAAGTGTGAGAGCTGAGTGCTTCTAATTCAGGCAAACCAGAAAAGAAGGCAAGCAGCCTGCCTGAAGAGAATGTGACTATTTGACACACAGTGATCACCACTCTTCTCCAAGCTCCCCCTTTCCTGCCGGGTGGGTTCCCAGAGGAGAGGACATACCTTCTCCCAGGCATGACACTGCCGGCAGAAGATCTTATTAAAGGTTTTCTAAGAGGGGAATGCTGATAGTTTTGCTCTTCACTGCTTTGCCTTCCTTCATCTTCACCTCCTTTCTTCTCCTTGGATGAAAATTCTCTTTTTGCTGGACCTGAAATGACACATAAATATGAAAGCAGGCACCTGCCAAGCAGTTTAAGCAACAACTATTTCTTGACCCCATGGAGGTGGTGATGAAAACTAAGATTCTCAGTTTCATACATGCATGCAAAACTTCCACTACGACTTGCACTAGGAGCTGTACCAAGTTTCCACCAATTGCTATCAAGGTCATTGCTCTATTAAGAATAAGTATTTTTCAAGCCATCACTTAGCAATAACTGTATTTGTCAGCAAACGAAGTCTGATCCTCAACTGAATCACAGTTCTCTCAGGTTTGCGATATCATCCACAAGGCATAACTCCCTTTGGGATATGAAATCCATTTCACCTGCATAAATCACAGTTCCAAGTGCTTCTACTGAAAGTATTTATTTCACATACCCAAGCTTAGACTCAGGTCGGCATGAGTTAACACTTGCAGGAAGGGAGAATTTCTTCCAGAGACAGTTTTTCCACCAGCTGGATTTCTTAAACCTTCCCAGAATAGTTATTTCAGAATGCTGCCACACATGCTGCCACAGACACGACAAATGACACTGGCAAAGAGGCAGCCCTAGAGCTGCTACTTCAAGATGTTAATTCTCAGAGAGACAACTGGGCAGCTGTTTGTTTTCGGGAAGGCAAGGCTGTGGTTCTGCTGGCAGCTGAAGTGCACCCCCAGGCTAGGATCTCACAGGCACTGCATTCGTGGAGCTAAAGAAAGGGAAGCACTTAACACTGTAAGTATCCCCCTGGGGACTGAACAATCTCCTCTCGCCCTAATCCCAAGCAGAGCCTGGAATCCAGGTTTCTCACTTCTAAACTCTGTAGGTTGCTCTCTTTTTTGGTTCAAACGGTGTCTAACTATTGAATAGCAACCTCTCGGCAGACACGGCAGCGATTCCCAGGACACTTTCCTTAGGCTAGCTCTCAGAATCATTTCCTGAAAGCTGGGAGTCCACATCCCAGTCCATGATCTGAGGCAGGCAGCAAAGCATTTCAATCGGGTTTTCTTACATCCCCAAAGAACATCCTACTTCTGGGCAAGAACACAAAGCTAAACGTCACCATGTTGCTGTT
The DNA here is from genome assembly GCA_013400175.1 of Phainopepla nitens. Classification (NCBI taxonomy): domain Eukaryota; kingdom Metazoa; phylum Chordata; class Aves; order Passeriformes; family Bombycillidae; genus Phainopepla; species Phainopepla nitens. The sequence goes on along the minus strand of VXBQ01010475.1, from coordinate 1,400 downwards.
GTGTGACTGCATTAAGAATTCAACCACGGTATCCTCCAACTAGGAGATAATTTAGGTATCATCCTCAGCACATCAGGGAGAAGAAGAGCAGCTGGCACGCTATTTATGCATCAACCAGTAGTTTAGAAACGCAGACTTACTTGTTTTCTTCTTTTGCCAAAACGTTACGATGTCTTTGTGCAACTCTTTCGCTTTTTTTCTGGCAAGGACTGCGGAGGCCTGAAAGAAAACAAAAGCAGAGCATGGAAACCCATTGGCATCACAGCACCAAAACAGTGCCGGTTTTGCCACAGAAACATTTATCGATTCCCCAAAAAATCTGGTTGCTGTATTTGAACCTCACTTAAGACCTACGTCCAATCAGCTGCTCTCCACAAAACAATGCTGCTTTTCTACAAACAGGAGTGTAGTTTTCATCAGTGCTGGACTCACCCCAAGCACTCAGATTTAAATCTTTCTTTATAGAATCAGAGACTGGTTTGGGCTGGAAGCGACCTGAAAGACCATCCAGCTACACTCCCCTGCCTTGAGCAGCGACACCTTCCACTGTCCCAGGCTGCTCCAAGCCCCATCCAACCCGGCCCCAGACACTTCCAGGGACCCAGGGTTAGCTACAGCTTCTCTGGGCAACCTGTGCCAGGGCCTCAGCACCTTCAAATAATTTCTTCCTAACATCTAACTCCTCTTTTCGTTTACACTGTTTCCCCTTGTCCTCTCCCAAGCTGTCCCCGCAAAAAAGTTGCTTTCCCTCTTTACTGTAAGCCCCCTTTAGACACTAGAAAGGGCTCTAAGGTATCCCGGGAGACTTCTCCAGGCTGAACACTCCCAAGAGTTATGCCACTTCTGATACTCACATGATCAAAAAAGTGGAGAACAGCCATTTTTTTATTACGCCTGGTCATAATCCGACGAACTTTCACGAACTGGCCGAAGTGTTTTTCTAGCACAGTCCTGTCGTTGAGATAGTCAGGGATGTTCTTGCACTGGACGGCCGTCAGCTCGGCGGCTGGCAGACCCCCCAGCCCCTCCGTGCTCTCGCTGCCGCGGTTCCGGCGAGCAGGGGCGGCAGGGGCCGCATCTGCGACGAGAAGGAACACGACAGCAGTCAGCAAGCGGGGAGACGCCCGGGCGGCCGGGCCGCCCCACCAGACTCCCGCTCACCTTCTCGGGCGGGCTCCCGGGCCTCGGCCGGCGGCGGCTCCTCGGCGGTTCCCCGCTCGGCCTCGGGGCCCTCCCCGCGCTCCCGCTGCTCGCGGGCCTGGCTGCGCAGCAGATCCTCCAGCGTGCGGCCGAACAGGATCCCGCCGCGGGGCCGGCTCAGCATCACCGCCCGCTTCTCCGGCGGCGCGGCCGCCCGCCCGCCCGCCGCCGCCCGCCGCGGCGAGCGCTCCCGCTCCTCC
>VXBQ01010473.1:699601-778722 GCA_013400175.1 Phainopepla nitens | reverse complement strand
TGTCTTTTCAACCTGAGACACATCCTAATAGTTGATAAAGCTCTATGGACCCATGCAGAGCCTTAGGCCAAACTCAGAACTATTGTTTAGCCAGGTTTTGTTTAATACCAGAGATAGGAGTGGCTGTGCCAACAATCCAACTCTCCCTGCATCCTGTCTCTGGCAATGGCCAAGAGCAGGCTTGCTGGAAAGCATACAGGAACAAGAGTGTCACATAGTAATACTTCTCTGTGGTATTTTTCTTGACTCCAAAAATTAGTGCTGAACAGTCTTCTGAGCCAATGTTGTCATCTTTATATCATATAATCCTCAATGGATTTTTTTCCTTGTGTTTTTCTGGTCAAATTTTGAACTTGCCTCAATTATTTACTTCCCCAGTGCCCTGTTCCAAAGGACTGCTGCCACCAGTCAGGGACACTTGATGCCTCCTGATTCTTAGGATATTTCTTCATTAAGAATTTATTTATGCAACTACTTTCCAGTCACAATTGTTGCAAAATCAGTGGGCACTTTTCCTGTGTATATCTCTCTGGTTCACATTCCTGTTTGTAAAATACAGCCACGTTCTCACAACATGTGAGGATGCCACTTACGAATCACTCAGATGCCGTGCCAAGCCTGTGGAAAAACCCATTGGGAAAATGAACAACTGAACAGCATGCTTTACATGAGTCTGAGGCCCAGATAGTGAATAATGAGAAGAAAACAAATTATCAGCGGGATGCTCATTAAATGAACACCATCCTCTAGTGTACTGGACAAGCACAGACAAGCTTGTTATCAATTTCTGTAATTAGAAGCAGTGTCCTAATTGATGTGCAGAAATGTGCCAAATTCACGTTACTCACATTTGTTTTTGCTGTCTTAAAGAGTTGTTTCAGTGTAGCTGGTGCATCTTCTTGTCCTATCTCTGAGATAACACCTTGTACTTAAAGTGAGACAGCTATTCATTACAAATGAGTATTGTATTTTTCCTTTTTTTAAGTGCTAAAACACCCAAGAGATTCAGTTTTGAGACCAGTAGCTCAGTTGTTTTTTTCTGAGGATTTCATTTCCTGACTTACCCATTGCATTATGGGTAGGCCAGTGCAAATATTATTTCTGTAAATTAAAAAGACCACTGGTAACTACTGTGACCTGTAGAGAGCATATGTTTAGAGCTAGGTTTAACTGGAGTGTTTATCAGGCTTATCTTAGTAATGAAAACCAGCTGCTTTTCAGTCACACCAAGTTGTTCATAGCTAGCAACTCCCATACACAACTAAACTGTGTTTTGTACAAGGAAACATGTTTGCAAGATGTCTCAGGCTGGAAAATACAAAGGGAATGGATTTAGAAACATCTCTGAAAGCATCATCCTCTGACTTTTATGTATATATTTGTAAATATGGAGGAAAGACTCAAATACTGATGCCAGCTGTCTGGTAGTCTTAGCAAAGAACTAGAAGTGAACAGATCCAGGAGAGATCTAAGTAGATTTCTAAAGTAAACACTCCTTGTTCTATCAGCTGTTTTACCTCTGACACAAGCCTCCTGATGATGTTTGAACAATTACCTTTTTCTTCCCCAAATCTTGTTTTCCTGTTGTTAAAACAAGGTATTACTGTTCCACAGGTGTCCAGAGGACTTGGCAAAAGAGTATTAGTGGGAGTTAATACTAGAGAAGGTGGAATCTAAATGCATAGGCAGGTGAAAATTTTATAATCCTGTGTCTTATAATTCATATCCTGTGGCAACTAGGAAATATTCCATCATGGTCTGCTGTGACGCTGAAAAAGTTATGGGAAACAACCATTTTGGAATTTAGAATAGAAAAACAACAAAAACAACAAGACACTATAAAGATAAGAAGTGAACGGGTGAAGCAAGCTTTACTTAAGTAAGAGTAAAGTGTGATAAAATTAAATAGTTTCAAGTTTTCTGGATATAAAACTATTTGTGGACATTACTTCCTAGAACATAGAAAGATGTGCCAGCCATATGTCTAGAATGGCAGAACTAAGCCAAAGGAATTACAGTGGTTACTCTTAGGCCACAACCTGGAGCTAATTTCTTAGTGACAGCAGCTGACCTTCTCTGCAACAAGGGAATACATTGAGGAAAACCCGGTATGAGCCAAAGCAAAGTCTCACGAGTTTGTTGTTTTAGCTGTTAGTACAAATAGCCATTACCACATAGATTCTTTCTTGCAGGAGGTGCAATCTTCTGCTCCTGCTGAGGGAGGCAGAAGTGAAGTGCAGCATCAGTGGTAAGGTCCTATATCCATGCTGTGGCATTTCTGACATGTGGCATTTTTGGCGCTTGACATTCCAGAGCTGAGCTGTACAGAAGGAAAGAGAGGACGCATGATGGCTAAAGGAGAAATCCCTGGCAGTGTGTAACTTTGGCGGCCCAGTGGGAAAGGAAATCTGCTGTCTGGTTTTTATGTGGTCATATCTTCTCCTTCCCCTCGTCTTTTTGTTCACCTACAATGAGACAGTAGAATGCAAACTACAGTCCTTGGGTAGGCATCCTCTCCAGCCAGGGGTAGCTAGGTGCCTGGGATTGTCCTTCTGAGATGACCAGTTCTAAGAGGTGGCAGAAAAAGGAGACAACATTCCCTAGTTATTACACACTTGAATTTTGGCACCAAAACATGTAGAGTGTTGCCTCCCTCAGCAGTTTCCACTGCTTGGCTTTGATGGCAGCAGTCTGTGAGGATTTGGTTTTGGCAGGGCTTTAGTAATAATTTTTGTGTGGGTATTTGGAGGCGGAGGAAGGCTGAGGGATGATGGCAACTGTGGAACTTGGAATCACCAGTGACTGGTGGCTTCTTCAAATGAGACTATAAAATCCTCTTAGGCTGGCCTGAGGGTGCAGAACCATAACTTGGACCAATGGTCTGGCTTTCTGCAGTGTGTGAGAGTGAGGCCATGGAGCCAGCACAGGCTGCTAACCTGTAAATCCAACCTACAGGAACAGTCCATTCTCCTGCTCCTCCACAGGCAGGAAATGCCTCCTCACCTGCAGCCTGCTTCTGATTGCTGCAAGTCGATGAGTGCTCTTGGAATGAGAGATCTTGCTTGACATTGAGACAGAAAATGCCAAAGATGGGCGATCAGAATAATAGTAAAAGAAATTATGGAGGACTATGTTGCTGTCAGCATGGCAGCGTAGGAGCAGATTTTGGCAGCTGAGCTATGGGCATATTTGGGTTGCTAAAAATTGCACAGAAGAGGCATTCTTAGGCACAAGGTCTGCATGTTGCACTGTGGGAGTCCCTGGCAGCATGGTCACAGACCTGACTGAGGGGGGAATCAAACCTGTAGCAAGCAGGCGCTTCTCACAGCAGAGATTTGTTGTAGCTACCAGAGCAACTACTATAGTTATCTGCTCTGCAATCATCATGTCAGTAATCCCATTTTACCACACAATGTGCAGAAACCTATTTGGTACCTAGCAGTTCTTTTCATTCATTTTTGGATACTCATTTATATTTAATGTTAGATTCTTGAGAAAATAACAAGAAGTAAAAAAAAAAGTTCTAGAGGTGTTTTACCACTGTATTATCTGGTTTTACAACCCATCTGGGTATATGTGATTACCTTTTAGGTTTAAACAGCTTGAAACAGCTTCCCTGAGCTTTCAATTGTTTCTCCTCTCCTCCTTTCCCAAATACTGAGTACTTCAAAGAGTGATCTACTTAAAAATGATAGCATATTTACCTGCTTTAAAAGGCCTTTGTCACTTCTTAACATCAAGGCGAATCTGCTGTATGAGAAAAATTTTTAGTTCAGCATTCTTTTTATTCACATAGGGAAAAGAAAGGAAGAAATGTTTTCTTTATTTCCAGCAAACATTAAAAATTCTTTATCCTATCCTGCAGTGCATTTTGCTTTGTTGTATTTTGTTAATGGTCTGTATTCTGATTGCTGCTTAGTAAAGAATAAAAGAGGATTCTTTAGTCATGGGAATGCAGAGATGTTTATTTCCACTTTGGGAGTATAACATAGTTTAAAAAAATCATCTGTTTTCAGAGTTAGCTGCTGAAGCACCTGGTATCCCACGCTCCACCCAAGATTATAAAAATATTTGAAGCTGCAGGAAGGCAATACAGCTGTGCAAGCTTATATGGGATCTTGTTGATTTAATTAAGTTCAGAAAAAGCAGGCATACCAATAAATGCATAATTGCTTGAAAGAGGGAGGTGCCATTTGATAAAATAAAGCTTCCCCCCTTAATTATCTGGGGTTTAGTTAAACATTATAGTCTCCCATCATTCCTCTGGGGCAATCAAATTCTGTTCTTGTTGAACTCATGCATTAGATTATTATTTTTTTAAGGGTGAAAATGACACAGTGAGGAGAAATTCAGATCCAGCTCTTGCTGTTGATGTCTTTGGCAGTGCAACCTGGTTGAAAAGAAGAAACGAAACCAAAATAAGCCAAGTTAAATTCTCTGCCCTTGTGTGGGCTCCTCCTTGGCAACAAATACAGTCTGTTGAATGAAGAAAACCTTCATGCCTTGCTTTGAGAGGGAGTTATATAGTTACAGGAGAGAGCCCTGGCTGGAGGATGCCATACATATGGAACAAAGAGCAGCGACTGTTTTGGAGGATGGAATTCAATTCCCGGAAGGGTGCATGCATCACCTCCGCTTGGTCCAGCTGCGGGAAAACTCCAGCGGTCACCCTGGAAACAGGAAAAGTGACACCACGTTAAGTGAGGGAGGTGCTAGAGTGATGCTTAACATTCAGGAATAAATAAGGTTACAGAAAGTGATATTGTGTAGAAATGTGTCTACCTCTGCTAGATAATATTGAAATCCAAAAGAAAAGCTATTTCTTGCAAATGGAATTTTTCTGCAAAACCTTAGTGTATGGAAAAAAATGGGATTTTTTCAGCTTTCTCCAAACTTAAGAATCCCAAACTACTTGGGAGAGTAGACAGTAATGTATATGGGAAGCTGTTTGTAATTTCCTAACATATGTGGCAAGTTTCCAAGATTTAAGTGTAGCAACCATAAATCACTCTGTGAAGAGTTGGCAGAGCATGCCTTGGTGTAGGGGTGGTAAGTCACTGCTACAGGCACGGCATGTGGAGCAAAGGTCATCACTTCACTCACTGGTCTCTAGCTTCTCATTGGAAAATCAGTGGATTGTTTGGTTATATAAAACACTGATAGATAGGAGATTGTTTTCAGGTATTTGCTCTGCATCCTGTCTGAAGTATTCCTGGCTAAACTCACTGGCAGTGCTCTCATGTGGTAATTCTGTGTTTGCTTTTTGTCAGGGGAGGACTCTCAAACTTGAGAAATCTTCTAAGTGAGGTTTTAATATTAAAGCAGAGTGACAGAATTTTTGGAAACAGAAAATAAAAGTGACTGAAAAAGAAATGGCAGTGCTTAGCATATGGAAACTGAGTGGAAAGATGAAGTATCATAACATATTTTTGCTTACTAGAGATGCAGTTATACTGGAGATGTGCTGAATCAAACCTCATTTGACTGGGTAATCAATGAGGCTGGTGTTTCAGAGAGACAGTTCATTTTAATTTCTATGCTGGAAAGCACACACTGTGGGCGAATGTAAACCACTCTGCAGACTTAGGCATGGTAAATGGGCTTGCTGAGAATGTCACTGACACTTTTTCTAAAAGCTGTGTAATGTCACTCCAACTATTAACGTGCCTCTTCTCTCTCTGTCTGCAGTGATATGATATAAAAAGAAAGCTAAACTATTTCATATTCTGGTACACAAAAGCATCTTTGCTAAAGGTGGTTTCCTAAGCTTATTTGACTATTAAGATCTGCTGAAAAGTTTGGTGTAATCATTTTCTGTGATTCAGAAGCGCCTCATCATAGAGCCTGTGCCTGAAAACCTGGATGAGCAAATCATATGTAAGACTGTACTTTTCAGGACCGCATCTGCATAATTTCTAAAGTGGGCATAAATTTGTCTGAATGAACTGGGACAGCATTTTGTTAGGGAATCAGGATGATGAGCAGTTTATAAATTGACATAGGGATACCTCTAGCTGGGAGAGGGGACCTCACCCACAGAACTCAGCACAATGCAGCTCTGCACCAACTTAGCCCTTCAAGAGCACCACCATAATAAAAGTCACTGCACACAATCCTACGCCACTGAAATGCATGCTGTAGGTTTAGTAAGCATTTTATTTCTCCAGGGATTTCTGTAACACTCATTACTCAAGAATCTGGGTTTTGCAGAGTTAGTAATTGTGTTTTCGTAACAACTTGGCTAGATGAACCAGCTCTGTAAATGGGAAACAGCTACAGAGGTTGAAATGGAAATGTCTGTGACTCTTAGTGGTCAGACATGGATAGTAACAATCTCTCTTTGCATCATGGAGTTAAGCATTTTCTTCTGCTCTACATAGACCCAGCAGGAGGACCAATGAAAACATACAGAAATCTGCCTCTCAGGTGAGATTCCCGGACCAACCCTAGAGCAGCTCAATAGCGCAGTTTTATCCCTCACTGTGTGGTCTTCAGATTCTTCAGCTGCAAAGGTACACATGGCTTCTATTGAACATGCACAAAGATACTTTTGAAAGGTCTGTGACTTGACTGAATTTGGTCAGATTTACCCTGGGTAGAAAAAACAATTATTATTAGACAAGCTGCACTCTCACTGCCATCTATGTGCTAAACTCCCAGATTTTGAAGATAATGTTGCCAGAATTTACCAGAACTGAGTATTTGTTTTTTCTCTTGGGCTGGTAAAGGCTGGGAGGGATAAATCTTAAAGCGTGCAAAATATGAGCTTCAAATGGTGATGGCTTGGGAGTGCCATAAAGTGAAATGCAGGCTGCAGAACTTGAAGCTTAAGCTGGTAGCAGTCTGGGCTTCCAGCCTGCTGACATAGTTTTGTTACACACTTCTACAAAGTTATTTTCTTGTATTTGCTGTACTTCGCCACTCTTAGATGCTTTTATGCTGGAAATGTATTTATCTATATATAATTTTCAATGAAAAAGTGATCCATCTGCATATACATACAATGCAGACAGATGGAATACAATCTAGTTTACGTAGTATGAACAAACCCATGCTCTTCTTCTTTGCCCTTACATTTACCTTAAATTATATTTTGAATGCCACCATCTGCACAGTAGAATGTCTCAGCAAGGCCTGGTGCTCTTAAAAGTTATTAATTGAAAAACTCTGTCTACTCTGAAACAGAACCACTCTATTTACCTCTTTTCTCAAGTACTCAAGGAAAAAAAAAGAAACCCATGAGTTCTCATAGGTGTCATGAGGCATTTTGGTGTTATTATAGATAAACATGATTGTGAAATCTAAAGATGTAACTTCTTTATATCCATCCCGCTAAATATTAAAATTGCTTAAATATAAGAAAATTGCCCAGGTACATGTTTTCTTAACAGGTTTCACGATGGGCTCACAAACATGTCTGGAGAGCAGTCCTTCCCCAGTGTTGCCAGGTTCCAGCTCAGACTCACGGCAGGACCTTTGCTGTGGAGATGTGTGAGCTGGGAACAGCTCTACAGGACCCATAATCTATTCAGTTCAAAGGAGATGGCTTTAATTACAAGTGGCATAATTTGAAAGGATTTTGTAGTTTGGAAAAGCTCTTAAAAATCCTTGCTGGCAAACTAAATAAATGTTCCTTTATTGCGTCTCTTCATCTTTGTATGGCTGCAGGCTGTTTAACACGGACCTCTGCTGTTCATTTAATTTATTACACCTCCTTATGCTTCACATTCTTCCATTTTTTTTTAATGAGTTCTCGTTTTGTTGGTCTTTCACAACATTTTTTCGTGTCTCTTCTGTGCTTACATGCACCAACTCCATGTCACATAAAATTTGCAAATCCTTCAATACCAGCTGCTGTAGTTAATAAACTTGTAACTTTACTCTCGTTGAACTATGACAAATCCCTGTAACATCTGGCATGTTTTAATTTCTATGCTATTGAGGGTTGAATTTTTATTTAAAACTCCTAGATATGGACCTGTCAAGAATTTCTTTGCACTGTATCTTCTTTAAAACTCTCAAACTGCTTCTGTAACTGTGAAGAATTTCAATTGACAACTACCAAATGTTTATGGATTTTTTATTTGTTCAATTTATTATATAGATTTTTTAAAAAATTATTTTCTCTTTTGTTTTCTGATCTGGTGAATAACCCAACCAAGTGAATAATAGAATATCATTTTTTTTCTGCTGAGCTGATCTTTCTGTCTGTGTTACTTTATCTGCACCTACAGATTCTCCTTGAAAGAGGAGATGGGCAGCTCTGGACTTTTTAAACATGCAAGTGATGATGATTAAGTTAGAAAAATATTTTTGTCTCTCCTTCTGTGTCATGTGAGATTTTTGTAGCATGACTATTCTTAATATTTTGATTAACTCTCAATTTATGCCTTTTTCTATTTACTGGTGCTCTCTTTATTACAACTGGATTTCAGTAGTTCTTTCCCAGGTCAGAATTAATCCTCCAGAGGTTTTCTGCTTGTATCCCATTGAGTCCCTCATTCATGCCCTACCACCTGCTCTCTCACCCTTACATCTGCTTCCCTGTTTTTAAACAAAAATCTTGTAGAGGAAGGTTTACTGGAGTGTGTCAAAGGGTTAATGCATTTTTCTCTCTCACTGCAATTTAATGAATCATCCTTGATATTAGCTCATCTGAGACTACCCCAAATGATACATCATCTGTTCAGGCACTTTCAGGCAAACCATATCATTAGCAATGCTTCCATAGCATCCTCTCAGGTGTGTGAAAGAGCAATTTGAAAGACAGGTTAAAGCATTTTATTGGTTTCACAAAAGGGGGATGAATGAGGGGAGAGACAAAAGAGAACAATACTCAGCTGAGGTCTCACTGTCACCACCTCTTCTCCTTGGTTCAAGGTTATGGGGCTGCACACCAGCTCACATATAAGGTCTGACATGCATCCTTCTCTTTTGGCTAGATAGATATAACAGTATTAATATGAAAATAAATCACTTTATGTGGGGGACTTGGTGGAAACCCTTTTTGAGAAATTGGTATGACTCTTAACAGAGTTATAAAGAAGTAAAGCAACCGGTCCAACCACTTGCTGGAAAGAGCCACTAGAGAAGAGCTATTAGAGAAGGTGTTAGTCTGTGCAGACTGGAAAACCTGCTGAAAATGAGCTTTCTTATTTATGTGCTTCTCCCACTCTAGTTCAGAGCAAAAGCTCTGTCTACATTGTCCTGTATGCTGGATTAGGTTATGTCCCCCTCAAACTCTGAAGAAAGGACACAGTGGTCTACAAATATAGTTGCTTATAATTGTTTACTAAAATACCTATAAACCAAAAATTAACAGCATGCTTCATTAATTTTCTATGACACAATGAAACACAGTCTTTTCCTTGACTGTCATGTCTATTGACAGGGGTACCACGATGCTTTGGGAAGGCAGTGGGCCTGGAGAGGTTAATTTATAAAGCCAAACTCCCATTGCTGACATACAGACATGTTCCAGCTGTAGGAAGGACCAAGAAATAAGATTTTTGTGAAAAGGGATGGAAAAGGAATAAAACCACTCACAGTTTCTAATTGGAATTTGAATTTAGCAAAATAATCCCTTTCACCATGCTGAAGTGCTAGCATTCCAGGATAAATAATCATGGAGCTAATAGAGGTAACCAATAACAACCGAGCAAAAAAATTCCCCTTCCACATGGAAAATTTTGAGTTGCTTCTCTGACGGTTTTACATCAGTCATAAAACTACCATTACATAATTCCTAATGCAAATGGCATAATTTCACCCTAATGCATTTATAATTTATTATTAATGCTAATTAAAACTGGAAATCACTAATATGGTTCAGAATTTGCTACTTTCTTTCTCCATGTTTTATTTCTTGTCTGCACACAATGAAGTCCGAACTAGGGATAAAACATGGACCTCCAAAACCTACAAGCTCCAGCCACTGTGCTTGGTGTCTTTATGACTCTCAGATCATGCATCTCTCTTAGGGACAATGTAGATGGTGATGAGCTTTGACACCCTGTACATTCAGTTTATCAATCCAAAGCCAGCTAAGACTGAAAAGGCTGAGCAATCTGTATGTGACTTGAAGAGGGCATCCCATTTCATTGTTTTCACTCCAGTTCAGAATTTTCTTTTATTTTTGACTGTATTCTGTTTCATTATAATGCTTCTTCCCTGTGTTCATTACCTGATTTCGAGATTTCTTTTCCTTTAATGAATATTCATTTCATGAAAGCAAACGAAATCTTGCAATTTCAATGAATATCATTTCAGCAAGTTTCAGTCCATTTCACTACACTTCATGTCATCCCATTCCATTTGATGGTGTTCAGTTTTTGAATTTTGAATTTCCATTTTTTTTTCCTTAAATTGCATTTCTTTCATCATATGTCTTCTCCTGCCTGTTTGTTTCAATTCTTTCCCAGATTTCTAGATTTCAGTGAGACTTGTTTTGGCAAGCTTTGGTCCTTTTCACTGCTCCTTATGTCATCCCATTGCAATTAATTGTATGCACTCCATTTTCAAATTTTCTTTATTTGTTTCAATTGCATTTCCTTTCAGCATATGTCATGTCCAGTCTGTTAATTTCACTTCATTCCCTGATTTTGAGATTTCTTTTCATGATTTCATGATGGGAAATGAAATCTTGTGGTTTCAATGCGTACCATTATTACATTATTCACTGTTCTCTTTACACAAAGGGATCACAAGAATCAGATCCATTCCTTTTGCCAGCTTCATACTGAGAATTCATGTTCTGTTATTTCTCACAGTTTGGTCTTGAGAGAATTTATATCAGCTTGATGTTTACGTTTTCCAGTATTCATCCTTGCGTGACACTTAGGTCAGTCATTCTACAATACCTTCTTTAATGTCCTTTCTCCATTCTCAAATGTGGGTACTGTAATGGGCTTTTGCACTGTTTTGGTACTTCTGTTTTTCACCATGAATTTTGGAAGGTATAAAGATTAATTCATTCAGGTCCCTGAGTTTGTTAGAGATGGTGGAAGCAGGACTAAGTGTTTGTGTATCATAGGTAAGTAACCTCCGGCTTGTCTTTGTTCTAGCCTGAACTGTTACCACTTTATCACTGATGGTAATTGTGTCCACCACCTGAGCCCAGTTTACTTTCTTAATGAAGATAAAAGCAGAAAGATCGAAGAAAAAATAAGGTACTAAATGAATTGCCCTTGCAAAAGCCATCTGCTACCAGCTTTTTTTCTTCATTTAGTGAAGGACCAGGTCATCCAGTTTGTTCTGATTATCATATGTTATCCATTGTAACCCTTCCCTTCTCTGCCTCAAATATTTTCCGAATGTGCCATTTTTACAATATTGTTTGCTCCTTGTTGGGCTATATTTCCTCATTGTGAGGAGCCACTCATATAATTTTCACTTCTGGGTGAAATTAATTTCTTTTCTTTTAGCAGTGTAGAGGTTTTTTTCAGTGAATTATGGTTTATGGACACTCTTCTCAGGTGAACTGCCCACAACAGTGCTTTTGGAGTGCAGTCAAATGTCACCCATGCGGTACAAAACGGTCTCATATTATTTTAATCTGATATTAAATATTCCTTCTTTATTTGCCTCTGGTGAAATGCCCTCAAAATTTTATAATCAAATTACTTCCTCACTAATGGAAATTCTTAATGACCTTTTATAAATGTCTGGATATACCAGCATCTCAATTTTCCTGCGAATCTTACACAAATTCACAAATGTGATTGTTGCCCTTCAGAGAGATCTTCTTAGAGTCTTAATAAAATTTGTTAGAAAGTGACCTCTTACTTAGAGTCAGCTCCGCTGACTCAGTACATATCTCAGTGCTGCAGCTATCAGCAAATCTGGACAATCAATGTCAGTGTTAACCTCTTTTGCAGGTGGCTGGCTGGCAAGGAGACACCTGGTGGATAGCTAGCTGTGTGAAAAATACCACGAAGAGACAGAGCTGTTAATCAAAATCCCTTCTGCAAAAGAGTCATTAGAGCTTTGCTTGACATGTGTCAATATTGTGTCAACAGGAGTGCTCAGGGGAAATAATGGTCCGCAGCACCTCGTGTTTGATGTGGGCACGTCTGAAGTGACTGCTCACACTCTGAAAGTGCCCTGCAGATTGGACCCCAGGAAACAGAAGAGGGGTCACCAACACTGAAAACCGTTCTGGGGCTCAAGTACAAAACAGAGCAGCACCAGTGAGAGCCAGACATGTACCCTCCATGAAAAAAGTGTGAGGGAGATGTTGAGTGAGGGATTGTTTTGAGAAGGCAGTTTCGGTGTCTTGATTGTGCAGTATCTAAGTGTAGCTATGAGTTCTTGCATATAGACAACTAAAACATCATCAGGATTTTAATATGCCTTGTGCATCCTGCCTAACATGAGGAGAAACAACATGCGCAGTATGCACAGTTTGCACAGAACACAGGAATATGGATCTCCAAACACAGCAAATGCTCTTGTATTTCCACCAGTTCCAAAATATTTATTAAAAAATTTGTTCTTTTTCACACAGCTCAGAATGCCTTAGCAAGGCTTTAGTCCCTTTGAAAAATGTCTGCAGGGACTTAGACTTTTTTTTTCCTGAGGAAAAAAGAAAGATAAATAAATTCATAAAATAAATTTTACAGAATTTTATTGATTCATTAGCTTGAGCAAGGTGACAGATTGAGTATCTACACAGAAACAGCCTTCCATGGCTCTGATCTGCATTGTAAATTGTCTGTAATAGTGAGTGAAGCTTAGGGGGAGCAATTGTTTCAAATGTTTGCTGCCATTAGCTTAAGGGAGAGGAAATGAGAGGAATCCAGAAGTTTTAATTTCCAAGTGAAGCATGTCAGACAGCACAGTGCAGGACCTTTTTAAATTGCAATATGGCGTCATATTAAACAGAACCCATCTGTGTTTCCTTTGGCTTTCCATCAGTTTACATTTTTTCTTAAATGTAGTAGTTGCAAATGTCAGAGCTTTTTCACCATTTCCCACAATGCAAAATTAATACGTGACTACCTGTAGGTCTGTAGCTCTGAGCTGACCCATTGCTGCAAAGCCTGAGCTGTTCATCTCAGAACTACCATTGGTGAACTTAAACGAAGACACAATCTGAAGATACTTCTATCAAAGTGTGTTTTACTGCTGTTAATGAAATAAGAGAATAGTAATTAATGTGAAATGATGCCTGAAAATGAGTGGCAAGCACTATCAGGTACTGATGGGCTAGATAGTAATACAGGCCACTAGCACAGCATGTGGATAGACCTGGGTTCCAGTGGGATGTTTGGGCTGTAGCTCTGCATTGTCGCCAGCACAAGGGAGGAGGCTGGGGCTGGACTGCCTGAGCAGGGATAGGGGATGCCAGGGCTGAGCTTGGGGTGGGAGGCTGGGGCAGCATGGCCTTGAGGTCTGATCCTGCCTATCTGAGGGAAAAGGAGGGGCAAGTGGCGCCTGCTGAGCTGGTGGTTGGGTAGGGGGCTTGAGGAAAAGAAGAGATCTTGCTGGGGACAGCATTAACCATCGGAGGAGAAAAGGTCCATGATTTTAATTGCTGATTCCCAGGCATAAGCGGTTTCTTACTCTTGGGAGTAAGGATGTGAACATTTAGATTAAAAGAGCAGGGGGTTTGTGACACTGGGGGTGAGAGATTGATATGCTGCTGCAAGAGCTTTCAGGTATGAGGCCACGCATGCCTGAAAGTGAGCTCCTCGTGTGCTCCTGCCAGTGCTGCCATCCTTCACCTCCCTGAGGGCTGACAGCTTTTGGGGCTGGAAGGGAAACTGCACTGAGATGGGCTGTCAAAGCTGCCTGCAAGGAACTCACCAGAATGGTGACTCTCCTTCTGAACTGGACCCTGTGGGCAGCCAGCATAGAGAGATAACCTCTGGAAATATGAGATTTTGATGATTTCTGCAACTTAAAAGACTGCCTATTGAGTTGGCTGTGAGTGAGCCTTTGTTTTGAAGGGTTTCACTGCTAGGGAGAGGGGAGGTGGATGCTTTTGGTAGCCAGGAATGGTATGGTTAGAGATGATTCCAATTCTGACATTCCTTGGTCAAGCTTAGATTCCATCTGGCAGTGAGAGAAACAGGGGAAGGTGTTTGTGAGGTGTCAAGTGCTATTTGCATGTCAAACAGTGGTGTTCTGGCTGGGGTGGTTCAAGGGCTCTTGGGATCCTGTGCCAGCTCACAGGGTACCGCAAGGGAAAGAGTGCAAGTTTTCAGGTGTACAAAGTGGGATTTCTCTTGTTGAACTGCAGTGCATCATCTCATCCTAAGGCCAGCATATAAATTGTTTCAGGTGAGTTCCTCTAGGCAGGCATCCAGGTATTTTTCAGAGTGTGAGTCTTATTGACTATCTCTGTCATTGATGTTAGTATGCTCTGTGTTCAGAGGGAGAGGAGCTGCCTCCCACTAGTCTATGGAAATGACCTGTTGAGTCTGTCTGCATCCTGCTGCTGGAGCTATATCAGATATGCCAGTGAAATACATCACTGTTTTATGAGATTTTTCTCCTCTGTTGATTCCAAGCCTATAGTTAATCAGGCACAGGCACCAAAGTGGTACCTCTCAGCAGCTTAAAAACAACACGGAGGTTGTTGCACTTTACCCAGCCTGCAACTCATCAACACAAGCAGAGAAAGACAGGATCAGTGACTTGTGTGGCTTGCCTGAAGAGCAAAACAAAAGTGGCAATTCAGGAAAGACTCATCAGTGACTCTGAAAAAAGCAAGCTAAAAGCATGAGGAGCACTTAAGGTATTTGCAAAAATTCAAAAGTCACCTAAAACAGTACTTACATGCAAGCCTTCATTTTGCTCTTGGGGAAGCTATGGAACATCAAAAGGTGGAAGAGAAGAACAGATTTTTTTCTTCTTCTTTTTGTGTTTGTTTTTTTTTTTTTTTAATAAACTTTCAGCAGATTTGTTTTTCTTAATTAATCTTCTGTGTCACTTTCTGATCCTTCTGGTTTGTTATTACACATACTTGTGACAGCCATGGGAGCTTTGCACTGATTACAAAGAGTATTTTTTAGATATGAATGTACAAAAATTGAGGTGGGTCAGAAGCTAGTAGAAAAATTTTACCTTGTCTTTTATATAAGAGTTTTAACTTGGCTGTCTAATGTAATGTCTGTCTTTCGAAGCAACTAAAATTGCTTGTGGGGACTCCTTTTCCCCAAAATGTTAAGGCCCCCAAAAGCAAAGTAGAAGCATGAACTGGACAGTCATGAGAATAGGCAATGTATCCATTTTCTAAAACTCGTTTTTGAAATCTGTTCTATTTTCTTGTTCTCTTTCTGTATCTTGAGGTTTTCTGAAGATGTAAAGTCCAGTGCAGCCTGAAGAGATGTAATGCAGGGTTAAGAAAAAATGGCTGTGGTGCTTTCTAATATCTGCTCAGGGATGTAATGCAATGCAGATTAATGCCTCTCCCCTAGCTGGCAAACTCCTGTGAAACTCACTCACACACTCACATGTTCCTACATCTACTCAAGCTTTTTCCCTTTCTGTGGCCTTAAAAAAACACCCTAAACCAAAACCCTCAAGAGAGTCTTTTTCTTCTCACAGAGCTAGCAGACCCTGGCCTGCTCTGCTGAAACATGATTAATGAAGTATAAATGGGTAGCTTTCTTATTGAAGGGCTACTGACAGATTAAAGGCTGATTAAAGTTGACTGTTGTTTGTATATGAAAAGAGGCGACTACTTGATTCCTGGTGGGCAGCAGTCACTATGAAAGTTTGTTTGCTTTTGATGGAGATGAAGGATAGACAGAAGGATTCCTGGAAGAGTACAAATTTTTCTCTAGGATGGAGCAGCCAAATGCTTCATATGCAATATGTCCCAGTTTTTACATATTAAAAGGTATATAAGTGCATTGAGAGTAAGGAGGGGTGGACAACTCCTGTGGAAGCACTCGATAAATCCTGCATCAGGTAATAAACTCACTGATATCAAAGGGCTCATCTGCTCCTTAGAGATAAGCTCTTATGTAATTTGATACTTATCAAAGACTCATGAGTTTGCAAAATTTAGTTGGGAAATCTTCTGAGCAAAGGCTGTGACAAGCCATTTGTGAAAACAGCATGATATATTTCACAGCTGTCAGAGTACTAGAGCAGTCTTCCTTGTAGTATCTTAGAACACTTGAATTTCTTGCTGCAGCTTGAGAAACCAGGGAAAAGAGCTAATGCTAGCCCAGACATATGCAAAATGTCTTTAAGCTGAGAATGTTTGGCCACCAGGAAGCCTGTGAGCTGTGTCTCACGGTGCTTCATCAGTGCCAACAATATACAATGCTCCAGCCCAAAATCTACCCCTGTGTGCCATGACAGCAGTGGTTTCAGTAGTTGCATCAGGTTTTTTTGGTGTGCATCCTGCCTGGCAGCTGCAGGGGACGTGGTCCAGCTTCATTCAAGACAAATCTTGCTTGCAGCTTCCCTCACCTTGCTTTGGAAGCTATGTTTGGCCTGGTCCTTGCTTGAGTTGGGTTAAATCTGTTCTTGTTGCTGGTCTTGCACCTTGCTGACCCACACTCACAGGCTAATGTCTTGACTTGAGCAAGGATGGTGCCTGGCCCGCTGTGCCTTTTATCTGTGGCTTGCCTTTGTCTTCTTCCGTTTCAGACCAACCATCAGATAACTGTTTCCCTCTGGTGATGAGCATGTACAAGGAAAACCAGTTGCAAGTTATTGCTCTTACTCTTAGAAACCACTCTCTGAAAAGAGGATCAGGCTCTCTTGGTATATTTTGCGGTCACATTTAATTTTCTTTTCTAGGAACTGTCTTATTTGTTACTGCTCCTGATAAAAATAGGCTGGCTGATAATAATCAACAACCATAATTTCAGCAACAAAATGTTTGAAAAGTTTTGAAAGTCTATTTGCAAACATGTCAAGTGGATTTTTTTTAATGCATACTTTGATATTTTCCTTTCATTTTCTCTGATGGTGTCTCCATAATTTCAGCTTCCCTGCAGTAAACATCACAGTATTTACAGTGTACAGAGACAAGAACAGTGCTGAAAAATAGGCTATTCAGGGCTTGTTTTATTAGTTAAACATTGCCAAATAAGTTTAGGTAAGTTGGAAGCAACTTTTTTACATCAGAGAGGTAAACAGCCAGCCTACTGTGTCCATGCTGAGGATGTTTGAAATTAGGCCAGTGGTAAAACTGTGAGCTGTAGTTCCTGCCTATTGTCAGAGCCCAGCACCACAACATCATGCAAAAGCCTGTCCTGACATGGCAGGGTGCAGGAGAGCAGCTGGCCCTGTTCTGTGAGGGAAGAACCAGCACTGCTGGGAACCACCCTGTGGGGTATCATTCCTCACTAATGAGCTTAAGTGGAACCAGGTGGAATGCAGAGGCAACAAGAGGAGAGGTTTTGTGGAAAGCCCTGTTGTCAGTGTGACTACATAAATAAATGGAGGTTTTCTTATTCAGATATGAAACAACTGGATAGCTGAAGAAGGATGCTGACAACCCAGAGGGAAACACTTTGCTTTGCACTTTGTTTTGAATATATAGCAATGTCTGGCTCTATTTTTTGTGGGTGTATGAAAGGTTGTTTTTCTTACGTTAATCAAAATTGGTGTTTCTCATTTTCTCTGTCAGGAATTTACACAGTCTTAAAGAGTTAATCTGCCTCCTTCAGGTTCCATTAAAACCTAGGTGAGAGCTTGGCTTTTGCAAGAGGCTGCATTAACTGAGGCATGAACCTCCACCCTCCTTAAAGGCTGCTTCATATGTTGTAGACATATGTGTTGGCTGCATTTATTCTCACCACCTCTAGGCACTGAATTCAACAGTTAGAGCAGGAGCTTAGTGTCTTCCTTAGATCTTTCTATGCTTGACCTAGGAAAATGCACATCTTCATCCCATTTGGAAAAAAATGTTCATGTTTTGTTGCCTTTCTCCTTCCATCCCCATTAAGAAACTCTGTGGTGATTGTGTACTATATCTGTCTCTGGTAAAGGAGACGAATCTAGGCTCAAACAAGGAAGTGCCAGGATGGTATTTGATGTTGACTTGTTGAAGACAAGAGGGATCTTTATATAGAGGAATTTGACTCCTATGTTTGAGGGTTTTCTTATTTAACCAAATTCTGTTATATTATTTGGTATGCTTATTAGGATTCCAGATGGTTTTTTTAACATACGTAATACAAGAAACCACTGAAAGGAAATCTCTGTGGAATCCCTTTGGATTTCCTATAAATATTTAGCTTCCACTCCAGGTTTCTAGCTATCTTGTTGTTTCTGTCCTATAATAAGATCCTTTAATATAGCTCCCAGAGCTGTAGTATAGAACCTTACACCTTATAAAAAGGAAATTTGCAATGAATGTAAGGAAATTATATCAGAAATATCCCTTCAAACAGCTTGCCAGTGAGTTAGAGATAGTGTCAAGGCTGGCATTATGCCAGCACTGGGTGATCACTGCTCTTGGATATTTTTCTAAAGTTTATTTTTTTCTAAAGATTAATTTTTTACATATGTTAATTCCCCAGCCCCCAAAGAAATATTTTTGCAATGATCTTAAAAAACCAAAACAGAACGAAACAAAAAAATCATCAATGCCAGCCACTGGGTTCTTAAAGAGACTTTTAACAACAAGGAATGTAGCACATACACAATAGAACTGAGTACCCTAACTATAAGAAACAGACTTCTTTAAAGATAAAGATTATGATCAGGAATAAACAGGACAAAATAGAGCTTTTACCATGGTGGGGAGGGAAGGGAAAGGAATGAAAAACCCAGTGTGGTGAAATCTTTCTAGGGCTATGTCCTACAGATCAGAGAAGAAGTTCCATTACTGCTAAGTTTGGTTACGAACTGAGGTTGAAACAAGGGAGTATTTAATGTGCATTGCAGTCAGCAGTTTCAATAAAACTCCTCTCTGGGGGGTGTCTGCTGCTAGTGTTTGCATAGATTTCTCTCTCTGCAATTTGGTATAAATCTCTATTGCAAATACCTCTGTGTGGCAAGGGAGTTGTTCTTGCCACCAGAGAGTCTTTTTAGTAGTCAAAATCCAAACAGATCTCTACCCTGCAAAACCAAACAAAGCCAAACATTCCCAACCTAAAGACTCAAAGACATGGAGCCCTTCCTCCACAGAATCATAGAATGGTTTGGGTTGGAAGTGACATAAGAGATGATCTAGTTCCAACTCCCCTGCTATGCGATAGAGCCCTCAGAGCCCCATCCAACCTGGCCTTGAACACTTCCAGGGATGGGGCATCCACAACTTCTCTGGGCAACCTGTCCCAGTGTTCAGCATCCTCACCATAAAGAATTTTTTCTGTATACCTAACCTGAATTTCCCCTATTTCAGTTTGAACTCATTGCTCCCTGTCTTATGCTACAGTTGCTGATAGAATATTCCTCTCTGGTTCTCTTGTAGGCCCCTTTAAGGTATTGGAAGGTTTCTATGAGGTCTCACTACCTTCTCTTCTCCAGGCTGAATATCCCTTACTTTCTCAGCATGTCTTCACAGGAGAAGTATTCTTGTCCTACAGGATTTTCAAGTTGCTAGGACTGCAGGCTGAGTCACACCTCATCCAATCAGGTGTTGCAAATCCTCAAAGACAGCAATTTCATAGTTTCACTGAGCACCTGCTCTAGTGTTCTCATGTTCCTTTTGATTCTCTCCTGCTATGGGTGAACAGGTCAAATATCCTCTTCTTCAGAGATTATGTTCCAGACATCATTCAATCATCAGTCTCCTGGGGACTCTTGCCCAGAAGCTGGAAGTTTTCTTTATAAGCATCACTCAGTGCCGTTCCCGAGCTGAAGTCTGGCCAGTGCTGTGTAGGATGAAGAGATGATCCTGCCAGTGCTGCAGACTAATTTTCTATTTTTTCACCTCAGTGTGATGTTTCTCTTTTTTTGCAGTAGCATGATGTTGTTGACTCATGTTCAGCTTGTGATCCATAGTAACTGCCAGCTCCTTTTTTTCAGAATTGATTAGTCATCTGCCATCCAGCAGATGTGTGTGCTGACAGTCCTTACCTAACCACAGTAAATTCTGCACATCTCCTTTGAATATTTTATTTCTGTTGGACTGTGCCTCTGATTTATCATGATCATTTTGAGTTCTATATCAGCCTTTCAATATGTTTCCATATCTGCAAATGTGATAATCCCAGAGCAATCATGACAATACTGTCTTGCAATGGACTCTGGGTATACCTTGTGGGCCTATACACAATACATAGCTCCATCCTGATAGAAGCTGCATATAACTCCCCTGGTAAGGTTTGCCAGGCCATTCTACACCCTTGGATAGCAGTTTCTTGTAGTTCATATGTATCTAGGTTAAGTGTGATAATGCCATGTCCCACAAACTGGAAAAAGTACCAGTGTCATAGGAGCTGTTATTGTCCACACAGAGTCATTGGTGTTTGAGGAAACAAACCCACCTGCATAAACCCTGATAAAAAATGGCAAATAATTTTAGACTGTAGAAGATTTCAGGCATTGAGGTACCAAGACATTATGAAGAAATATTAGAAAGAATAATGAAAATAACATAGCTTTAAAATTATCACTTGTTCTTAACACATGCTGAATCAACTTTCATCACTTAACCTTCACTGCCCTGAGGCAAAAATAAAATTGAAGTCTGATAGAATCAAGCAGAGTGGGTGGTGTAGGTAAGGGAATTTTGCTTTTTCAGTTGGAATTCTTCAACTTTATTATTTCAATATCATTACAAATGTTCAGTTAGAGAAAAATACCATGAAGAAGATGAAAAACAGGTGGGATTACAAAACATGTTACAGGGTAGATCCAAGGTAGTATATATGCAGAGGTTACAGGGCCTGGATAGAAAGCAGGAATAGGTTTTTAATGAACAGATGGTACACCTTTTCTCCAGAAAGGAGAGCAACAATGTAATGCACTAAGGTACCACCTGACTATACCTCTTTTACAGAGAGCAGAATGTGATGCCATGACTTGTCCTACTGAACTTGGCAGGACTGTGGTAGGGGTGCAAATATTCCCAAGGTTTCCATGACAAAACTCCTGTTTCCTTCACAAAGTCCTGCACTGTGCTGAGTCTATGTCTTTTCTCACTCTGCAATTCTCCTGTCACACTTTGTGGTCTGCTCTTAACACTTCAAAAGGCCAGCTGCTCCCTCAGACTATCAACTAGCTTTTTACTCATAAATAGAGTGAAGCTCCTGTCCTGGGGACATTCTGAGCTGGAATATGTGCAAATATATTTGACAGATTTTTTGAGGCTCACTCTTGGGGGTTAACATAAATTTTCAGATAGGATAAAAGTCAGCAGCACATCCAAATATCCTTAAATAATCTTATGACACTGAAGATTGTTCTAGTTTATATATGCTTTTGCTCATTAATGTGCTAGTGCACATCAAATCCTTATTTTCAAAAAGAAATAACATGGACAGTCTTCTCTGCTGTGCAAAACTTGGGACTTTTAGAGGACATATATGCCTTTTGTATCCATTTGTGTATTATATCTGTTCTCCATGCCTTTATGCAAGCCCTTCTTGAAGCTCAACGAGAATGACATGCAGTGACAGCTTTTTCAAGCTCCATGTCTTCCAGGCTTGAGTTTCGTGTGGTAGTGTGAGAAGAGACACAGCAGATGGCAGTGCATGACATCAATTATCCCCGCTGCACGCTCCTGTTCCCAGCGGTAATTGTCCAGAGCCGGGGAGGTTACACTGGAGGGCACTTCCCGCTCCCTGGCTCCATGGGGAGGAGAGGAGGACACTTCTGTGAACCTGTGCACTCAGTGGCATCACTTTTGCTCGGTTAGTCAAGATTGCTGAGTCAGCAAAAAATCTGCCCCCACGTTTAAGCAGCTTTGTCACCAGCAGGAGACTCCAAAGGCCTCCTACGTACAGACAAATTGCACCTTTCAGCAGGAGCCAGTCCCAGGGTATTTCTGTTTTCACCCATGTTTTTATCTCCCGCAACATGATTCATGTTCTTAATTGCTTTTCTGCTTCAAAACCCAGGAAATTTTTGTGTCAAATTAATTTTTTTCCATTTATCCTCATAGTTCTGCTTTCTGAGTGAATGTTAGAGGGCCTGTAATTGGTGGTTTGTGGCATTTGAACTAATATTTGGCACAGAAATAATGATGGCATTAAAGGAAAATTTCCTTACCAAGGCGTGATGTATTTAATCAATTTGATCTGGTGCAAGGGACTATCTGAAATAGGAGAGAAAGGAAGATGGAGGGGAAAGGAAAGAAATGGGATTTTCTTGAATGCCAACACAGGACTGCTTTGCTAACAGTGACTAGGAAAACAAGGAAGAAAGTCCACAAATTAGAGAGTCTTAAGTGGAAAACGTTGTTTTTAACCAAAACGTTTAATTATACAGCTTTTAAGGAGAGCCCAGTGGAGCATCACTAAGATGATGAAGGAGTTGGATCACCTCTCCTGTGAGAAGAGACTGAGAGAGCTGGGACTGTTCAGCCTGGAGAGGACTCAGTGGAACATTTCCAGTGTAAATAAATACCTGAAGGAAGGGTACAAAGAGGATGGAGCCAGCCTTTTTTCAGTGGTGCCCAGAGGCAATGGGCACAAATTGGAACATGGGAGATTCTGTCAGAACATCAGGAAACAAGTTTTCAGTGGGAGGGTGACTGGG
Organism: Phainopepla nitens; assembly: GCA_013400175.1. Classification (NCBI taxonomy): domain Eukaryota; kingdom Metazoa; phylum Chordata; class Aves; order Passeriformes; family Bombycillidae; genus Phainopepla; species Phainopepla nitens. The sequence continues at coordinate 756,102 of VXBQ01010473.1, read as the reverse complement.
CACTGGTACAAGTTGAGAAGTCTCTATGCCTGGAGATCTTCAAAAGCTGTCTGGACACAGTCCTTGGTAACCAGCTCTGGGTGGCCCTGCTTGAGCAGGGCAGTTGGACCACACGACTTCCAGAGGTCCTGTTTTACTCAGATGTTTTGTGACCCTGTGAACCCAAAGAGATGCCTGAACTCCTGAACTGTACTCCTGTACAGTTATGGTATTTTCCAATGTCTCATTGAAAACTGCTTGGAGTGCTATTAAATAAAAACAATACCTGAAGTTGCAATTGGAAAACTAGCGTTAGGCAATGCCCAAATATGCCCTCAATATTCAAATTCCAGGGGATTTCCTGAATCTGCTAAGTTACTATCCTAGTGCTACTTTCCAAAGTACCTCAGCAAATATGCCACATACTGTATTTTTCAGAATGACATATTTGAAATGGATCATGAAGTGACAGAAATTCTGGGATAGTACAAGAGGTTGTCTCTTCTGTTTATTACCAATTTTGCACCTTGGCAAGTAGCAGGTAACATCATCCTTGCATCATCTGGAATTCAAATGGAGGAATGATCTTGTTATCTTTGTTTTGATTGAATATTCTCTCCCTTCAAATAAAAGACAGATATTTTATTAATGTGGCAGTTCTAACTACCAAAAAAGGAAAATTCTAAAAACAGGAAAAAATCTGACTACCAAATCTGTGAAAAAAATAATATTTCTTTTCAATAAACTGAGATGCTGACAGAATCTATTTAAGAAAATCAAAAAGTCTGCAAGCATCTTATTCATCTTCTTGAAAGAATAATTTTTTCAAGCAAAGACATGATCAACATGTAAAAATTTGTGTGTGGAACCATCCAGTAATGTAATATTTTTTGTGGGTTTTCTTTTTCAGCATGGATTGCTTGTCCTCTATCCTGAATAATTTTGGACAAGAAGGTGTAAAAATTACTTTGGTTCTTTCTATTGCAAGATGATTGCTTTAGGATTTTTCCATTAAAGACAAGAAGATTCATGTAGGATCTGCTTCTTAAAGCATATTGTCTATTTCAGGAATAGCTAAATAGGAGAAAAGTCTGTTTTCAAATAGGTCTCTGCAGGGAGCAATGACTGGCAATCAGGTGAGGAATTGCTCCAGAAAGAGATGCCTGCATCAAAGGCTTACCCAGTGCTCCTCCAGGTGTTGCTGAAACACAAACGGCCGTCATGACCATCCACTTAGAGAGAGGTTCTGACTTTCATCTCTGAAAGGTCAAAAGATTAATGAGCAAAGAGACTACATTTTTTTCTTTTTACCTAGATGCCTTTCCTTCAGAAGGGGCTTGGATGCTTGGAAATGTCAAAAGCACTGTGAGGACGCTTGCACATCTGTGAACTGGTGAAGCACCTCATCAGTCAGAGTAGCTGATTTGGGAAACAAGGGTACTGCAGCTAATGCCTGTTCCAAATTCTCTTTATAGAGTTAGCTTAGGATTTTATAATGTATAGCATTAGCACTTCTGAGACCTTCATCCTTCATCTTTTTTTAGAAGCTAAGGGCAAATTTTGACAGTAATCTTTCTACAACTTGTCTCAGAAGAAAAGCAGCTATTAAAGAAAACGTCTTTCAGTAGCTCTCATAGTGGTGACCAATAGTCACCATCCTTGTGAGTTTTCCAGAACAGATGATCACTAGTTCTCATGCTGAAGAAAATCCAGTATCAGTGAAACATCTCTGCAAAGTCACAAAATTATCCCACCTAGAATTTCAACAAGGTTGGACTTTGTCTGACACAGTTTAAAAACCCTGACACTACATCTGCAAGCTTTGAAATTAGGTGTACTTCCTTTGCCAGTGAAATAGGCTGTCTTCTTAAGCTCCTTTGGAAACCAGGTAGTCAGAAGAAAAGACTTGGACTGATAGTGCCCTGTTTCTCATCTGATTCAGTTTGCTTTGAGTGTGTTGCTCTGTGACCTCCAGGCCAGATAAATTCCTTCAGAATCTCATTTTTCCATTGCAGCCCTCACAGAAAGCTGTGATTTTCTCTTCCAAACTGAGACAAAGAATATGTGAAATTTCCCTGGTTTTCCTGGAATATGCTGCTGTTGATTGCTCTTTGTCTACTAATGGTAGACACTAATGTTCCTAGACTCTAGGCACTGGTTAATTATTATAATAAATAGTCATTCTGGAGACAACCAAATAAGTAGGGAAAGTAAAGCTCCCACCCCTGTTGATTTACTCTTGAGCCAGAACAGTACATCTGCTAGCCTACTCATGTTACCTCTCCAAGAAAGTCTTGCCTGGTCTTACTGCATAGAAAATAAATAGGTTAAAAAAATTAAAGATGGGGAATAATTTTGTACCGAAAGGGACCCAAATTGACAAGTTTGAGCTCCCATTCATTACAATTCCTTCTTAGACTGACCTATTTTCAAGCACTGTGCCTTTTTTATTTCATGCTTTTACCCTGCTTTTGCCTTTGGCTGAGTTTTGAGGAACCACTCACAGAAGAAGAGAGGTGTCTGCTATTCACCTGTTTATAGATCAGATTTGAATTTTTTTTTTTTTAGACTAAGTAATTGCAACTTAAATCACTGTTATAGTAGACTGTGTTTGGAGTTTTTCAATCTTGACTGTATCCTTCTCGAGCAAGGGCATCCAAAACCGAACAGATGTTTCTCACACAATCAAATTAGTCCATAACAGGCTTTCAGAGAGTATTGCTGAAATATTAATGAGCCTTAAGAGATAACAATGGACGAATACTAATGAATAGGAAGTTGTATGGTGCTTTAAACAATGACACAATAAAGCAAGTCCAAACTAAACCATCCCACAATTAAACATTTCCTTAACTGCATAGTCTTAGGTGAAGATTTCACATGTAATTTTCCTCTAATAGTCACAATAAACAAAGAAAAAGGCACTGCAGAAAAGTACATTTCAGTTTAAAAAACCACTTTGCGAATGTATTGAATCTGTCTTGAATCAAGGAGTCCGTGAGAGAATGTTTACTGGCCTCACCACTACAGCTATTCCTAAGTGGATATCTGTGGAATATATTTAAGGATAACTAGAAATTTTTCAGTTTATTCTTTTAAATTGTAATTGAAGATGATACAACAACTTGTGCTGAATGCATACAATCACTACCAGCTAGGATTGGAAACTGTGGTTTTGACTGGGAAGTTTCTAATACTAATTGTTGTTTTTCAGTCTTGACATTTTTATCAAAATCAGAACTTTTTGATGACATTTTCCCCCTTACTAACTTGATGTCAAACAAACAATGATTATTTTGACCATCTCAGCTGGCAAACTGTTGAATATGAAAACAGACAACAAATACTTTCACAATTTGGAAACAGTAGGTTTGTGGTGGGCTCAGGTTTTTCTGCTGTTGAAACTGGCCATTCTGATGGAACTAAAATCCCTTCAGATTTGTAGTCCATCCTCACTGAACACCTCCAGAAGTGGAGCGCAGTGAACTGAGTGTGGAGTTGAGAGATTTGACAGCCCAACTCACTGGCCACCACCAGGTGCTCTTTGGGGTCTCTGTAGACTTGTGGCTTTGCCCTGATGACAGGACAATCTGGCACCACTGCAACACAGAGTAGTGCCATCACTGAGGATGTTGCTGCCTTCTACTTTCAGGTCTTTCTGGTGCCATTTTGCTTTCAATTGAGAACGGCTGCATTATGCAGATGCTGCATTTTCAGCCCTGGGTGTTCTGCATTCCTGCAAACACAGGAGCTGCTTTAGCCCGGTGCACTGGGATGAGAATATCCCCACAAATGCTCTACAACGTCTCTCATTTTACACAGTTTTTAAATTACAAATTACATTTTTCCACCTCCCTGCTTCCAGTGTTTAAAGCCTCATTACCACAGAATTTCAGATGAAATAGAAATAATGATACCAAGAGACATTTACCGACAATCTCAGCGACTGATGAGTTCCAGCGCTTATCAAGACAACCCCTCTCACAAACGTGATCAAATGCTGAAAACACTGTCATTTCATAAGCATGTGTCACCAGGAGATGAGAAATCTTAAATGTTTTTTAAGGGAGGGCTCAGGTAGTCAAAATATCATAAATGAAAAAATCTGTGATTTATAGCACTGTGGCTAATTCGGAACAATAACTTGTCATGTTTTTATCAGAGAAATCACGTGAGATCATATAAGGAAAGATGTAGTGCAAAAAGCAAATGGAAGGTGATTAAAAAAGGAGAGGTTGGCTATCATTCTGGTAATAGTGCCTGTTATCAATCTGTCTAATTGTCACATGAGATTGCTGGTGGAAGAGCACATACACCTGACAAGCAGAGTGGTAGAGCTCCCACAGGCTCTTTTAGCCTCCAGAGTTTCTCTGTGCTTTACTGTCAGTCGGGGACAAGTCTTGCAGGGGTGGTACCCATGTAACCAGACCTAGTGGCAACCTGGAGAGAGGAAATTGTGATGATGGAATTGTGAACACAAGCTCTACAAATGTGATCTATTTGGATTTATTTTTTGTCTTTTATGGTAATGTCTTAGAATTTGGAAAAAAAAATGACAAGTGTTTCTATTGATATCTATGTCTTCTGAAACATTGACTTTTGTCATCAGATATTTATCATTCACTGGAGTACTAAAAAGGAAGACTTATTCTGAATGAATCAAATAATAGCAATTACTTTCATATATGTTTTTGCTACCATATATTCAGCCAAAGGAATTAATAATGTGTCGTTTATTATCTTTACGTCTATATCAGGGTTTGACTAAACACTTGTAAGATTGTATTTGTTAACATGCAAATAATTTTGTATATAGCTTAGAGAATCTTATAGCTATAGAGAGTCTTATTTACCAAGACAGCAGTCAAAAGCTTTACAGAAAAAGGCTTAGCATTGTATATTTTACAAATTAGACTGAAGTAAACCATAATAGAAGCATTAATAAGGTTTGAACTTTGTTCTTACCATATATATGCAAGATTTTTATGTCTCTCGATTTATGGCATCTTCCACATTTCATTGCCTTTTCCTCAATATTTCATGGCTTCACTTCTACTTTTTAATAGAGGTGTCTTCTAGAAGTAAAATTTATTGAAAGAGCTTGATTTCATTTTTTCTGCAGCTCTGAAGTGTCTAGGTGTGTTTTTCATTTCTGTCACCTGTCCTGATGAAATGTATAATCTGCTTGAACCAAATGTAGTTGTCTGGGATACCTCAGAAGGTGGAGAAGAAAGGAAAAAGCAGATTTAAAAAAAAATCAAAACCTTTAAAATGCAGTTTTATTCTCAAAAATCTTCAGTCTCTTTCTCCTCAGGATGAACATTAGCCCTTAGAACTATATTTTCATTTATAAATGTAGAACCAGGCAGGACATGATTTTTTACAGTGTGTGGTTCATAGATTTTCACTCAAAATGTTACTTGGAAACAAGAACAAGAGCTGCCCGTTCAGAAAAACACATGTTCCTGAGTTAAGCTGTTGAAGGACTGGAAAATTTATCACATTCTCTTCAAGGCAGTTAAAACAATTGCTTTGCTTTGCTGTTAGTGCTCCCAAAAATGCAAGCTACTGCCCTCACTGACTTTCATTTTGAGGACAGGACTGGTGGCTCCTTTATCTGAGATATTACTAGTTGTTTTCTGGTGATTGCCAGGTGGCAAGGAGATTGCACCTAGGCTGCAATCCAGGTTACAGCCTCCTCAGCTCACCCTGCTGTCCTGATGCTCTGAACTGGGAGTACACCTGGGATATGCCATAGCTTCCTTCTAATCTAGGTGTTCCTGCTATGGTAGCAGTTTAGGGAGATAGCAAATGAGGGAAAACTAAAATTGATCTCTGCCTGGATCATTCATGTTCCTATGGTCATCATGTGGTTAAGGTGTGCATCTCAGTCTGGACCCTTCTCTAGCCTGCAGGTATTGATACAGCATTAGAGGGGATGTCTTTCTAGACAACTTGCTGGGCTGCACTTCCCTTCCTTGGATATATACCAGTTAACATCTGGTGTAAAATTGTTCACTTATAGAACCCCATTTATTGGTCTGTCCTTGAATATTGACCTGTCTACACACACAGTTTGAAATCTGCAGGCAGGGCAGGAGATGGTTAACAGCCCCGGAGATGTCAATAGAATAGGAGGGGCTCCACAGCAGATCCTCTGCCCCATCAGCCTGGTTTTGGTAGAGAGAGAAGCTTTGATTAGATAAGTGGCCACACATGGTGATCTAACAGGGCTGATACAACTAGAACTGTCAAAATCTTATTATTTTTGAAGGTGGTGTAGTGATGTGTTTCAAGATTATAAAATACCAACGCATTGCCTTATTTCTTTTCAATTGCACTCATTTTGCAGAGTAGCATGTACCGCCACCAGAGAGCAAGTTAGACAAATGCATAAATGCTGTGCTACTTTACATAGAATTAGGTTAACACTGTTTACATGTACATGACCTGGATGCTCCACTGGATCTGTTAGGTAGGACCTGGCAGCTGGGAGTGAGTGAAGAGCAGCCTAACTAAATGCTGCTGGAAGGTTTAGCAGCCCAAACCAAGCATCTCCACCCTGTGCAGGTTGTCAGGGTATCTCAAGAGTGTTGCTCAGTCACCTAAAGAAGCTGTTTGACATCCAGAGCCTGGAATTGTCCCCTTGTGCCCTTACTCTTGCTTTTGACAAGAGGCAGAGCCCAAACTGTGCATTTGGACCATCTAACTATTGAGAAAACCAAAGTTATAGATGATCTTGAAGGTCTCTAGTGATTCTGTGATTTTGTTATGGAGGATTAACCAAACTCAGGTAATGCTTCAGCTGAGTGCTGTGGTGATTTCAGAGCAGAGCTGGGTGGGAGGGAAAGTCCAACTCTGCTGTGACCCATGGAGAGGATCCTACATCCAGGCATGGCATAAATCCTCTGCAAATACATGGGGAAGAGGGGGAGGGAAAGCACCTTTTCTCTCATGCTAGCATTAGAGGAACAACAGAAGAACTTTATGCTAATAGGTTTTATGAAAACAGTGAAAAGAGCTAATGATGCTGGCAACTAATATATGTGCTTTCCCAGGCACTAGATACATCTCAGGCAAAACCAGAAATGTTTCAAAGTGATCATAATGTCCATTTTTAGGGAATAATGAATCATCTGTCCTCTTATATGGGCAAAAATTATAACAATATTCAGTATTGTTATATTGAATAACTCTGAACTTGATTACTTTCTTCTCTGTCTGAAAAGAACAGTTTTGCTGAGATAATGTTAAATATATATTTATTGCCTCTTAAATCCATAATCAAATTACATATATCAGAAAGAATTAGTTTGTTCACTCAGTTAGCCTCATCGCAGCCTTGAAATATGCCCCAGATACTGAGCACACTTAATATTTAGTTTAAAATTAACATTACTTTATACTTTTGTTGAATATTTCCTTAGTGAATAAGCTAAAATGAGATATTTTCCTTTCCATCAAGCCAGCAGCTCAGTATTTTTTTTATAAGATACAAATGTTTCTTATGAGATTTTATAAATTATTACTTTTAAATTTCAATCAAATTTTAATAATTTTTTTATTACAGACAGTGCAAACCCGCCTTTTGGATTAATATCACAGTGCCAGCTGCATCGGGCTGCTTGCAGGGGAAGCAGGATCCTCGCTGCAGGATGCAGAAGGAAAGAAACAAGTAGTTAGCAAGTAGCAATACTTGTATATAGCCTCAAGCCAAAGCACCTTACCTACAAGTAACAGTTTCAGATAAAAATTGTGAAAAGACACAAATGCTCTATCGCACTTTCAGAGTCTCAGTGGGGGTTCCTATGCCATTAAATTGTCTAAATCTTCGATATTATGTAAAAAAAAAAAGTCTTTAAGCATTACTGATCTAAGTAAATGGATCACGTTTTTACTGCTATTTTTAAAGATTTTGTATATATGGAACTCGGCTCCCAGAGACGTTCTCTCCTATTCATACTATTTCAGTCTTGAAGCAATTAATTAATCATTTCCAAGTTTTTATATTGTTCACCAAATTTATTTGTTAATATCCATCTGAAAAGGAATTAAGTTTTGTAAGAATGTCAAAAAGCTCTTAGATAGCCCCATGATTATAATACTCAAGATGCCACAATGGGTTTGCTCAAAATATTTCTAAAATTTTGAGGACTAAATGTTTTGTTTTTTTTTAAAGAAGTCTGGAACTTGGTGAATTAGAATTTCAGTGTAGACAATCTCTGCCTTCCCACGGTAAACATTTATATTAGCATTAATTAGATAGATTTATGCATATATTGATACGGAAAAAGCAAACACACCATAGAGAAATTAACAATGACATGAATGATTAATAACATTCAAGCAGAAATTTTATGCAAAGACGTGGGTGGATAGATAATTTAGTGGCTGTGCTTGCCCTTGATTTCTAGCAAACTTAGTGTCTTTCAAAGATTGTTACTAGAAAGTTCATCTGATTAGTTGTTGGTAGCAAGAGAAGTGTTGATGTCTCTCTTCTCTTTGTTGAAGATAAACTGTTTTCACTCTACCAGGACCTCTCCTTGTGTTGCATGTGAGCTGTAACTCTTTCTTTATTTCAGTGATCTTACTTCTGAAGGACTGGCTGTTGAAAAAGCATGGCCTGAGAACAGTAATTCGATTAGGCTGTAAATGCAGCATATTTGGAAAAGAAGAAATGTCACCAGCATTTGGGTGTGAATTTCTTTATCCATTTATAAAGTGTTTTTGTGCAAGGGATGGCATATCCAAAGCCATCTGCTAACTATTTTACTATTCAATGAAAATATAACCAGCTACACCCTGAAGTCAAATTGCTATGTAGATGCTGTAGAAATTTGAACACCTAGGCCAACAGACCGTGCTTATCAGCAGATCAACACAAGTCTCTGAGAAGGGCTTTAGAAACAGAAAAGGTTTGGGCTGTATTAGGAGCTGCTTGTTTGGCTCAGTTGCCTTAGATGGAGTCCAGATGCCCACCAAGCTGTTCTATCACTCCCACTCCTGAGCTGGACGGGGCAGAGGAAAATATAACGAAAGGCTCATGGGTTGAGGTAAGGACAGGGAGATCACTCACCAGTTACTGTCATGGGCAAAACAGACCAGCAGGTTGAGGGAGTTGATTCTTCATCTCTGTTCCACTCTTGTGAGGTCCCATCTGGAATTCTGTATCCAGCTCTGGGGTCCTCAATGCGAGGTAGATATTCACCTACCTGTTAGAGCAGGTTAAGGCGAGTGCAACAAAAATGATCAGAGGGCTGGGGCACCCCTCACAGGAAGACAGGCTGAGAGAATTGGGGTTGCTCAGCCTCAGGGGAGAAGGCTCCACGGAGACCTAATAGCAGACCTCCAGTACCTACAGGGAGCCCACAAGAGAGAGGGACCATGCTACAGAGGCGTGTAGTGATAGAACAAGGGGGGATGGCTTTAAACTGAAAGAGGATAGGTTTAGATTAGATATTAGAAAGAAATTCCTTATTGTGACATTGGTGAGACACTGGACCAGGTTGCCCAGAGAAGTTTTGGATGCCCCACCACTGGCAGCGTCCAGTGCCAAGTTGAGTGGGGCTTTGAGCAAACTGCTCTAGTGGGTGCCATCTCTGCCCATGGCAGTTGGAAATAGATGACCTTTAAAGTCCCTTCCAACCCGAACCATTTTATGATTCAATGAAATGAATTTAATTTATTGCAAATCTAATCAATAATAGGGTAATAAGGAATAAACCCATGCCTTAAAAACACTTTCTCCCACCCCTCCATTCTTTATGGGCCTAATTTTAATCCTGATTTCTCTACCTCATTCCCCCCAGTAGTGCAAGGGTGTAGGAATGGGGACTGTGGTCTGTTTATCATATGCTGTCTCTGCTGCTCCTTCCTCTTCAGGGGGAGGACTACCCACACTCTTCTTCTCCACTGTGGGGTTCCTCCCATGGGAGATAGTCCTTCATGAACTTCTCCAACCCGTGTCCTTCCCACAGGCTGCAGATTTAAAAAAACTGCTCCAGTGTGGGTCCCTTCCATGGGGTGCATTCCTACAGGAACAGGCTGCTCCAGCATGGGTCCCTTGTGGAGTCACAAGTCCTGCCAGCAAACCTGCTGCAGCATGGGCTCCTCTCTCCATGTGGTCACAACCTCCTTTAGGGGCATCCATCTCCTCTGGCATGGGGTCCTCCAGAGGCTTCAGGGGAATGTCTGCTCTGGCACCTGCTTCCTTTTCTTCTTCACTGATCCTGGTGTTCACAGTGTTTTTTTCTCTCACATATTCTCCCTCCTCTCTTCTGACAGCTGCAGATATTGTGTAGGGTTTAATTTCCCCCTTCTAAAATATTTTATCCCAGAAGCACTACAACAGTCCCTGATGGGCTCTGCCTTAGCCAGCAGCAGGTCAGTCTTGGAGTCAATTGACATAAACTCTGCTGGACACGGGGGAAGCTTCCAGCAGCTTCTTACAGATTCCACTCCTGTACTCTCCTCCTCCAAAACCTTGACATGGAAATCCAATACAAAGAAAAAATTCTGTTCTCTTAATTGGCAAATAGTAAAGCTCATGGGTCCACAGCAAAGCCTGGAGCCCCTGGCATTGCTAAGAGATGTGGGATGTTTTCCCTGATATGCCGGGAAAACTTGTACATGCTCCCACTGTGGCTCCTGTTTTCACTTCAGAGCAGTAATTAGGGATGGATGACAGCAATAACAGGGAAGGTGTCACAGAGTTATATTCAGTGTTACCATGTAAAAAAGAAAAAACTGAGCCAGATTAGAGACTGTTGCTCATATTGCATTTGTCTTAGTTTTTGCTGTTTGACCCAAGCAATTATAGAGTATTATGGGACCAGCTAAAAGCTGGGATTGTTTTTCTGGATACAATATTGCAAAGAAAGATATATCATTAAAGGTAGCAATGTAGCAATGTTCACTTAGTCAAATACTATTGAGAGGCTGATCCAATTTATTGTCATTCCTGTCTGACCCACATCAGCTGTGTGGGCTGTCTTTCATAATTCAAAAATGTCATGTGTATGCTGAGTTATATGCTTTTATCAGTGTCCAAGCAACAAGCAGAGCAAGCTTTTTATGTGTACATTAACTATACAAGGTTAAAAGCAGTTTTAAATAACAGAACTTTGATTTTTTTTTTTTTTTTTGAGGGAGGAAGGTTGAAATAAAATATAAATCAGTCTTCAAGGTAATTTCAGTGTACAGTGGAAATAACCATTTTTAACAGTATTTTCATCTTCTGACAGATGTTCCACTGTGTGTGTATGGGAGCACCAGCAGAATCCACACATTTTAACCTCATTCAAGAAAAGGAGTTGCACATTATAATTTTGTAGCCTCCATCTAAAAGTACCAAATTACTCATTTTGCTTGATTGTTATAAACTGCAGGTTCTCAGAGACAAGGGCTGCCGTTAGGCTAGGATCTTGGATGGCTGTGCCTTCACCATGCTGTTGTGTCTCACCCACCCAAGTCTTGGACCTGTGGCTCTGCTCAGTCTCCATCCTAAAAAACCTTTACAGAGGTTTTGTTTGTTGTGCCACAATAAAGCATGAGCCTTTGTGGGAGGACTGAAGGTATCTATCAAGCTTGAATAGGAGGACTAGCAGGAGAGGAGTAACTGCAGCTCCTTTGCTCCTCTGTTCCACCTCTACCTACTGGAAGGGCCTCTTCTCTCATTTTGGAGCAGCTTGGGGCTACCCAGTGTATGCATGGATATGGCCCTAAGAGAAAAGAAAGGGCGGGCTGTACACCTGCCTACTCACTTGGGTTATGGTGAGACGGGTGCCTTCCTCTTACTTCTTGAAGTCTGGGCTATGGTTGCCCAGAATGGGGTAACCATAGCCCAACCTTTTTTTGCCCTAATGAAAGAGCTCCCCATGGCTTCAAGAGTAGATTCCAACAGCCTTCTGCAGCAGCATGGTGTTAGTTCAGGGGTGTGATTTCCTCAATGCTCCTGGGCAGTGCTGCTGTTTCACTAGAATAATCTCTCTGTAATCACTAAGTTCTTGGTACAAGTGTTTTTAATTTTTAGAAAGTGTGGAAATGTTTTCCTTTTGGCCTGGAATTGCTACTTTTCATCCTGCATGTCTTGTAATGTGATTAAATGCTTGCCTGGTTGTGCTGTCATAACTTTGAGCTACAGTCACAACTTATTGTTATGCTGTCATAGCTATTACAAAAGTGCCATCTGTATTTAACAGCTGTGAGCAGTGTGCCTTAGTGATTCTTATGCAGCAAACTGCTGTTGTTTTGACCAGATGTTCATTTTCTTCAAATACATCAATTAAGTCCAATATCTTATAAAAAAGTCTTGAGAACACTGTGAGATTAGTAAAACTGATGACAAGATCCTACTTCTCAAGTATGTCTTACAAAATCCTTCTTTCATTTACATTATGATACTTTGCTGTAGCCGGAATGAGACAGGTGCTTCAGCTTCTTCATTAAAAACAACGTGATCTCTTCAACCTTTCTGTCTCCCTGACTCTTCCCTGTAAGGGCCCACCAGACACCACAGTCCACAGTGGTGGGAGTGCCAGTTGGCACAAGTGAGTGAACTTGGACAAGTCAGTGGTTTAGTTTTCTTAGGCATTGAATATTCAGAAATTTATACATGATCCAGTTTACAGCAGTAGTTAGGTGCCTAGAAATTCAAAAAGGTCTGGGTAGGATTTGCTAAATCCTAAACGGATTATGTACTTAACTCCTATTGACCTCCTTTCAAATGTTTTTGATTCTTTTGTCTGCAAAACAAGCTGAAAAACGTGAAACAATCTGCTTCTGAAAATGGAAAAGTTACTGCTTTTGGTCAATACAGAGCTAACAGATGAAAAAAACACCCATGAAATGAAAACACTTTTGTACATGTTACAGAAGCCAGGAGTTTCAAAAGGAATGAAGAGTGAAGACACCCTTCATTCCAATTCTCCCTTCTGCTTTCCCCTCTTTCATCCATGTCACTACCAGTTACAAAGACAAGACATCAGGAGAGTAATGCTGAGCTTCTTTCCAGCGGCCTCTTCATTGTCTGCACTGGGTGGGAAAGCCAGACAAGGTCTTCTTCATTATCCTTCTCAGCCACTGGCATGGAGCTTGGTCTCAGATAGGCTGGGTCATAGAAAAATTGCTATTTAAAAATTTTAAATAAAGAGGAGAAGGTATTGCGCTTGGCACCTATCTCCTAGTTTGCATTTATTTATTTCAAATATGAGGTAGTCAAGGCAAGGTGGCATAAGTTCAACTTGTGGGATGCCTTCCTACTCCATCCTATTGATAGACAGTAGTGTCTACATTAAAAAATTCCAGAAAAAAGAAAATCTGACTATTAAGCAGATGAAAGTGTGAATCATAAAAAAATGGCAGGGAATGGTGAAATGCACTTGCTGTTCTTCTATTCTTGAGACCTTCCTTGAGATGAAGGTGGTGCGTGAGGAAGAAAACAAACCTCCTGGGACAGCTGGAGCTTTTATCCAGTACCTTGCCTTAGCCTTTATCTGCTTACCTCCTGTGGTGCAGAACTTGCTCTTGGTAGGAGAGAAACAAAGCACGCAGGAAAACAGGCAGGAAAGAAGGCATATTAAAAATGGTCTAGTGCACTCAATTCTTTCAGGCTGAGGGCAGCACATGCTGGTGAGAAATGCGAATCACACTGAGAAAGTGCCAGAAGCCTGACTGGCTTGTTAAGCTTTTAGAATTGAAAGCACCAAATCCTTGGATATTTCTTGCCTGTATTTTTTTTTTCTGCATTCACAGCTGTGAAAAGAAACATGCACGCCTAACATGTGATACAAAGCTGACTTTGCTATGTTTCGCCTCCTGTGTGATAACCTCTAAATCCTTGGATATCTGTGCTTGTGCAGCACTCAGTGCAGCAGGATCTTGAGTTGTGCCTGGGGTTTCTGGTAATGGGCATCATCATCATCATCACATGTGAAACATCTAAAACATTATGATGTGTGTCTGCTTAGCTTTTCTCATTGGTAAGTAATGTTGTTGTCATACCACATCATTTCTGTCTTGTCTTCCAGCAATTATTTTTTAGATTTTGGTAGTACAAACAATGATCCATGCACAATAGGTCTAAGCAATTTAAAGAAATAATCTATTACCAGTAAGTACCCACACAATGTATTGACATAATGCCTTTACCTCATTCTCTCTTTGCCTGTCACCCAAAATTATGTAAAATCTTGGAATTGTAGAACACCTTCCACCTGCAAAAATGCCAGATGAGCTTAGAAGTAAGTCTTTGTCAGAGTTATAACCATCCCATAACTCCAAATCACTCTCCTCAGGTCTCCTGTGTATTTGCAGAAATGCCTAATTCTGAATTACAGACCAAAGTTGTATAATTTTTCTCTTTTACTTTAGTTGACATTCATGACTGTCTGGCTGCTATAGATCATGTGCTATGGACATCGTGCCTCTAATTGACCCAGCTCAGAGGATGAAACTGGTTAAGAGCAGCAGGATTTTATGTGAAAGCTAAAATCCAATTGCTCATGTTAAAGTGACTTTCTTTCTCTGTTTTCCAGGGATTTTGATAGGAGTATGCTTATTTCCATACTTGAATATTTCACTGACTGAAAGCTGCCTTGTGAACCACTTATGGTGTCGAGTCAAAACAGGTATGTGTTTTCTGTGTAGTTCCACAATCTTGATTTTTAATGCATTTTGTACCTGAACAACCACCATTCTGTGTTGTGTTAAGGAAAGAAGAATGCCTAATTTTGGAATAAAAACGGGGACATTCAGTGTGTTGTTGTGCACAGAATGAGGTCTCTGAGAATGTTTGAAGAGACAAAAAATGAGAGAAAATATAGAGCTTGAAAATATTTTTGAGGTGTTACCTTTGTTTTCAAGATTTATAAGTTTTTTTTAATTTTTATTTTTGTTATTATTATTATTATTATTTCAGAAGCACTCACATCTTATGGACCTGATTTATCATCCCCTTTCTGAAGCTGTCCCTGATGCTGTTCTTCAGCATCTGATTTTTATGAGTCTTATTGCTGGTTTCTAGGTCACTGAGCCCAGAGGCAGCTCACAATTGGTTGTTGCCTCAGATGCACACAGAGTGGGGGATATTTTCCTCTTTATCTATTAATGTGCAGTTAATGCAAACAAGTGATAAAGAAAATCTGTAGCCTTCTTTTTTAAAAAGTATATTTAATGCGTGAAGGCAGTTAGACACGAATACAGAACAGGAAATAAGATCAAGTCAAGCCAAAAAGGAATCAATAAGTGTTACTGTTTTATAAGCAAAGTATTTGATTATTCCTTGCAGCGATTTGCCGCAGAGGCAGAGTTCTTGTTTTCTCAGTAGGAGCTGAATTAACAAGTACAGAACAGCAGTAAATTTCTGACATACACATTTAAGAATTAGCAGTGTATCTTACAGTCAAATATTGTACTTTTTAAATCCCCAAACTAAGGTTCAGGAGCCTACAGATTTCCAGTTTAATAAATGAGAATTTGACTAGAGCCTAATGGCTTTGTCTTGGGGAAGCTGCGATCTCTGTGGGGACTAAGTAGTTAAAAAGGTCAGTAAAGGTAAGAGCTGTAAATTTTAATGTAAGTTCATTAAGCTTGAGGTGACCCTGCAAGGTGCACTTGCAGGCCAGAAAGCAAACCATATCCTGGGCTGCATCAAGAGAAGTGTGGCCAGCAGAGGGGATGTGATCCTCCCCCTCTGCTCTGCCCTCACGACTCCATCCAGAGTGCTGTGTCCAGCTCTGGGGTCCCCAACACAGGAAGGACATGGACCTGCTGGAGTGAGTCCAGAGGAGGCCATGAAGATGGTCAGAGGGCTGGAGCACCTCTCCTATGGAGACAGACTGGGAGAGCTGGGGCTCTTCAGCCTGGACAAGAGAAGTCTCCAGGAAAACCTTGCAGCCCCTCTTGGTACCTACAGGGAGCATACAAGAGAGCTGGAGAGACTTTTTACAAGGGCATGTGGTGATAGGACAAGGGGTGATGTCTTTAAACTCAAACAGAATAGGTTTATGAAGGATATTAGGAAGAAATTCTTTATTGTGAGGTGGGCAAAGCTCTGGAACAGGTTGCCCAGAGAAGTTGTGGATGCCCCATCCCTGCCAGTGTTCAAAGCCAGGTTGGATGGGGCTCTGAGTACCCTGGCCTGGTGGAAAGTGTCCTTGCTCATTGCAAAGGGGCTGGAACTAGGTGATTTCTAGGGTCCCTTCCAACCCAATCCCTTCCATGATTACCATACATGTTAATGTCTCCTTTCAGCTGTGTAAGATGTGCAGAAGGCTTTTGTGCTCACCCAAACTCTCATTTTACAGGTTCATGAAAGTATAATATACAAGGCATAATTATAGTCAAAAGGAAATTCAATTAAAATGTGTTCAATTCTAGTAATTTATATTTATACTGTCATGGAAGTTGTAGCACAAAGCATATCTGCCAATATTTGTTTGCAAGTAGATGAGAGTTTGTAGGGCCTTTTTCTCCATTCATTTAGTATTTGCTGCTTTCAAGCATTTTGTGACTGAATTTTATGAGCATGCATGATCATAGAAAGCAAGTTTTATGCTCCTATGATCATAAGGAAAATGTGGCTTATGTGACTTGGGGAAAATGAGCTTATTTATAAAATGCAATGTTTCCAAAAACCTAGGGATAAATACATTTTCCTTTGAGCTAGAGAGCACAGCAAAACAATGAAGCAGAGATTTCTCCTCTATAATGTCAGGTATTGGGCACAAAATAAACCATTCAAGGTAAAAAATGCAGTGGAGAAAATGGAGATCTGTATGGAAAAGCTACGTGAAAAGAGAAATAAAAGTTGTCAGACTTGATTCACTGTGGATCTTTCTGAGCTGTGATGCTGAGTTTCTAAATGTTTCTAGAATTTAAAGTGAACGATGATGCCTCGTTAAGAGATTTTCCTTAATGCTTATTTGTCTAAGCCAATTGCGTACACTGTCCTTCACTCCTCGGGCATTTATCCAACAATCCACCTGAAGGTCCAGGATATGCCATTTCCCTAGGTGACTAGTGGTTTGGGGAGTTTTGGCTTGAAAAGTATAAAAGATACGCTTTTCAGGCAACTCAAGTGCCTGTTGTGTATGCTCACGTCTGGAAACTGAGGTTATGCAGCTTCATGTTTAAGCCAATATTGGAAATGTGGATCCCTTCATACAAGCCCAAGAACTCTGGCAGTGGCAGCCAGGACTACATCTGTCCTTAAGAGTACCTAACTCAAGAAGTTTAATTAATGTAAGGAAATACAAAACCAGTTCTTATCTTAACTCTTATACCACCGCTTACGACTTCAGTGAGCCTATTTAGCTGCAGACAGGGCATTACCCTCTGAATTTACAAAACTGCACTCAAAACAACCTCTTTCACCCTTGCAGAAAAAACCCAGCTATGTTAAAAGTCAGCTTCTGGATAGTCTTTCTGCAAATCCCTTTAATTAACCAAGCTATGCTGACAGTTATCACCCTGCTGCTACAAAATGTAACCAACCTTAGTGCCTGACAGGATACAAAACCTCAAAGACAGTGGATTTTTCCTGAGACGGAGGCTGGCTGCCTGCCGATGAGAACTGCTTCAGATTATTTATTCCCAGAGGAAAGCTGGGATGACTTGACATGGAAGTCAGGAGTGACTACAGAGCTATATTACTTGGGGCATTAGGGCTTCCTCAGAACTAAGTGGATCCAAATGACCAGCTGTTGTCGTGGCCACTGTCAAATCACAAACGTGGCTCCAGGTTTCTTCAAAGCGTGGGCGAGAGGCTGGCAGGAGGAGGCAGGGACACTACCCCTGCTGAGGCTCAGGGGTTTTCTGCTTGTTTCACACTGCTTTATTTCTTTTGGAGGAGTGCTGGCCAGGGACAGACCAAGCCAGCTCCCTGGGGCTCAGGCACTGGCAGGAATAAGCAGCTCTTATTCTGCTCTTTCACTGCTCCCAGCAGTCTGTTCCATGACCAAACTTGCCCCAGCTCTTAGAGGAGCATTTCCTCTGCTTACAGGACTAAATCAACTCACTTCGAGCTTTGGTTTTAGCAAAATCATCCCGTTACCGGGAAATTTGCACTTGGGATCCAGTTGCAGTAATAGTCTACTAAGCAGCATTTCTGTCAATATGCATGATCCTAGAGGCAGTCGTAGCTGTAACTTATTAATGAGAATTAAGTAAATGGAAAGAAACAGAAAACATATCCTGGTCAAACTCAAAACCTGCTATGCAGAAACTTTTGACCCTAGTGAAAGTTTACATACAAGGCTAAACACTTTCACTGCACATGACTTTACATGGCAATGAAGCAGAAGTCTACATCTTAAAATCTCCATCAATTCTTTTTTTCCCAGACCTCCCATTCTGTCTGGATTGGACTGAAGAACAATGGCATCACATGTAAAGAAAACTTTCTAGATTTTTTTCTCAGCAGGCATCTCCACACATTTGTTCACTGCTCATGAATGCGTGGGACTTACCGATTTGTTTCAGTACAGCAAAGCACAGGCCAAAGCCTTTATCCCCTCAGCAAATTCATCCAGGGAATATATGCTCAGCTTACTGAAGTTGGTGGGTTTTTTTTTTGTTTTTTTTTTTTTTTTTTTTTTTTTTTTTTTTTTTTGTTTTTTTTTTTTTTAAGGCAGCTAGACTGTGGAGACAGACAGAATATAAATTTATTCATGGAAGCATTTCAAATCTTAGCACACACATTTGTGAGCTTGATTTACTAGCATACATCACGACAGTTATGAGTATATTTTAAATTGAGATACAGTCTGTCTATGAAAGATATGCCTTGTCAAATGTGGCTGCAAACTCTATGTAATTTTAGAGTGCTTTCTTTTTATATATTGATATTGCAGTGATATCAGTGCTAACAAATTAAACAGATGCAGAATTCTCTGAAATATTAGCTAAAACCAAATATACAGTATTTTTCATGTGATACCTGTAAAAATCCTCTAATGTTATTTTAACTTTATATTCCATTCAGGTACAGGCACAATCATTAGCTGAAATATGTCAGAGCAAATGCAATCAAAGTAAAGTACACAGATGGAAAGAAGGCGGCCAAAAGGATGTGGCATTTTTGAACAAGACTTAAACTTTGTTATCTGCACATCAATATTTTGTGCAGCTGTAGCTTGTAAAGAGCATGTGCTTGTCTATTTAATTAACAGTGCTCATAACACAGTATCTTAAATACGAGCAAGTTGGTCATTTTTCAGTATCCCTGCTAACAGTGAGTTAGTGAGTGCAAAGGCAAACCCCAGATGTTTTCATTTTCTACAATGTGATACTCAGTAGGCACAGAATAGCACAGAAGAGCAAACCACTGCCCATCTCTGCAGCTGTGTGTAGCTATGGTCATACAAAAATGTCCCTGCTATTTGGCATGTGTCAATCTCAAATGCTAACTCGGCTTATTAAAACTTGTTCAAGTGAATATAGTGTTACAGACTTGTAAAGATATGGTTTCTCCCGGACTAGGTTTCAGTTGTGAGCTGAAGACAATCACAAGTATCTTGTCTCTTTCTGGCCCCATCTATTGATAGAAATTTCTTGCAAGTAATTTTTGTCCTTTTTCAGAGAGACTATGTTTGAATAATCAATGGAAATTTTACTACTTCTTCTTAAGGCTCTGAATCTTGTAAATTAGCCAATGATTCTGTAGCTTTATGTTGCTACAGTGTTGGCTAGTACAGAGCATGACAATGAGGCAGAGTAATCCATAAATCACGTTGTTGGAGCTCAGAAGGGATTCAGATTTTCTGAATGAAATAGCAGCTTTTTTTTTTTTTTTTTTTTTTGTCACTGTTTTCCTCCCAGAAGATGAGGAAATTGAACTGTGAATTTTGGGTAGTGGGACAAAGGAACTGTGAGGCTGATAGAGCACCCAAACTTCCAAAAACCATCTTAGTTTCAAGTGGTCGGTGAGCTCTGTACTGAAACTAAGACCTAAGTTCACGACTGTGAGCTGGACCACAGACATCTGTACTCATTGTGAGAGTGCAGAGCATTTCCTGAGCCCCACCAGTGTAATTTCTGACTCTGTAAAGCTTGAGAGGGTTTTTCTGTGAACCTTTGCCCTCGGTTTGTAAGAAAGGTACAAATTTGAAAGGCTATCCAGCAGGAAAAATTCCATCATCATTTCAATGTGATAAGAATAGGAGAGTGAAGGGGTGAAATGTGAGGCAAGGTTCCTTGTTTGTCTGTGCCTGCCTCTAGGGGTATGGGATTTGGATAAAATCAATCTTTGTGAAGACAGAAATATTTGTTGGGTTAGAGTCAAATATATCGTGCAAAAATTTTCATGTTAACTTATCATCTCATCAGATGATAATGAAATGTAATGAATTGTGTTTTATTGGAGGCATTAAACATTGTTGAAATGCATGGGAAATAGACACCGCCGTCTGAAAAAAGAGCTTTGGTACTGCAGGATGAGAAAGCAAAGTATACAGGTGAGCAGAAAGGTCTGTGCAGTTCTGTGGCCTCTCCCACTGATGGCTGTGAGAGGATAAACAGCACTTGCAGAATACGGGGACTGTCACCCCATTGGTCACCACAGCAATTTTAAATAGTGTTGGGGATGGCCCTGGCTTGGCAATACAAGATTCTTTTGCTTTTATTAAAAAAGATATGGACTATTATCAAGTCTTTAAATCCATACAATGAAAGAGTTAATTTCTTGGAGTATCCAAGTTAGTTTCAGAAGATTAAGTTCCTTTTTCTGAGGACACAGAAATTTTAAAATTCTTTTTCCATTACAAAAAGAAAAAAAAAAGGAAAAGACAAAAAAAAAAAAAACAAACAAAAAAAACCCACAAAAAAAACAGTGCTTGCTTTACTTTATCTCTCTTTTAAAACACTTTTCCCACAGAGAATATGAGATGTATTTTTCCTACTGTCTTGCAATGGTTTTTAAACAGTTCATTTATGCTTTCAAATTTTTCTTTGACTTTGATGAAAAAAATCTGATAAAATGAGAAAGCAATTCCTGTTTTAGTCTGGAAGGGCTGAAAATGGTTTTGTAGAAACAGAAGTCTTATTGTAGGTACAAGCAAAATATTTCACACAGTCATGTCAGAAAGCAAAAGAATTGTATGGAGGCAAATTACATGTTTGAAGCCGGTTGCATAGTGGAAAGGAAATGGTAGCTGATGGGAAAATGAGTAGGCAGAGAAAGAGCTTTCTTTGTGAGGTATTGAAAATAAGCTGTTGTGGTGAACTTTATATTTTTTGAGGACTGGAAAGACAGAAGATGTTTTCAGCATTACTACCGATATGTCATGGAAGAGCTAAACAAAATAACTCTAGCCAAATATGAGGAAGAACAACTTTATTGTCCAGGTGACTTGTGGAACAGGATTCCCAGTGATGTTATGGAGTCTCCCTCACTGGAGATATTCAAGACTTGCCTGGACACAATCCTGTGTTTTGTGCTCTGGGATGACCCTGCTGGAGCAGGGAGGCTGGACCAGATCATCTTCTCTGGTCCCTTCCAACTTGACCCATTCTGTGACTCAAATACAAAGATGAAGGAAATTAATACTCAAAGGTAGATGTCAGAGGGAATTAAAGAAATTTCCATAACCCAAGGTGGATCAATCTCTTTATAGAAAATATTTATCTTTTCAGATAGAGAGAACTTGTGAGAACTTGCAGTGGCATGGATTGATAAAGGAAAAATTAGTCTACAGTGGAAAGGAGCATTGGTTAGCCTCCAAACCAGCACGCTGTACCAATCTTTGGTTTCAAATCTAGTTAGTTACTGATCTTTTAGATCTTATTTTTTCTGCTGATTCACAGATTTTTTCTTTTCAATTCACTTGTAAGGGTGAGAAAGTGAAGCCTGGAAGCATGTCAGGGAAGGGGTTTGCTTTCATGACACATTTAAGGCTGGCATGTGAAACTGAGATAGCAAACCCTCTTTTCCATGGCAGTATCTGAGGAACAGCACATAGCAATGACAAGCTCAGTAAGAAATACTTAATTTGCAGTAGCACAGCTTTTTACATTGTATTATCAATATGCTGAGGCAGCTGGCTTCTAAAGACATTGTTTCTGACACTGTCTGATTTTCAGGTACATTACCTGTTAGGAGACACTCTAAATGAGATCCCTTAGCAAAATGCCCTGTGTCCATGCATGACTAGTGAATCCAGCTGCTTTTTATGTTCTGTGTGCCACTCCAAGTCTTCTGAGTCTTCCCTGGCCTCAGTCAGGCCTCTGCCTTCTTCATTTTTTACCAAAAATGACTGACTTTCCCATGTAATAGTGTAGGTTTGCCTATTGCATTATGCTCTGGCCCCAGAAAATAACCATTCAGATTCAGTTACTACACTAAGCCTTTCACAACAAAGTGGGCATTGGATGGATAGCTGTTGGCCTAAGTAATGTGTTGTCCCTCCTGGATTTTGAAAATTGAGAATATATTGTATGGAAATGCATGTGGAGACAATACTCACTGCTGTTTGCACAATGTGTGGTTATTTAGATACCTGAAGGCAAGTAACCTTATGAAAAAACTATGCTGACTGCCTACATGCCAGTCCCCCTGGACCTGCTGTGTCATGCTCTCATTAAAGTATCATTTAGCTTTCATTAAGGCAGAAAGAAAATACAGGAGCGGCTGTCAATTTAAGTCTATTTTGCAATTTTGGGGCCAAATCCTTTTCACCTCACTGGAACAAATTATTCCGCTGAAACCAGTGAAGTACTTCTGTTAGAATTTGCTCTTGATCAAAGCAGAACGACCTGATACTGCTACTAATTGAGCTTCTCTCTACTGAACCTCAGCAAAGTTCAACAGATGTGAAGCTGAGTTCTTGCAGAACGGTAAGTACACCCTGCTCTCTGCAGAACTCCTCAGGCCTCAGGTGGGTGAGTCTGAAATGATGGCTGACCCTATTGATCTAGTTTGCTTCAAAAAGAACAAGGGACGATTTCTGAAATCATACTTTGTGATCTCTTGCTCTCCCATCTGTCCCCACAGGTACTGGGGACAGAGTATTCACTCTGGTACACAGCCTGACACCCTTGCTGGCAGGCAGCTGAGGTGTCGAGTGGAAATCATAAGTAATGGCAAGTTCTTTTACACTGAGGCTTAATACTGCAGAGGAAAACAAATCTATTAAGTAGTCTTCTAATGAAAAATGAGAGCTGACAGTTGCAAAGTATTACAAGAAGAAACAAGTAAAGCATTAAGCATTTTCTGATCTAGAACTGTTATTTCCTTTTGCTGTTGGTCCTGACAAAGTGGTTAATTCTATCAAAGAACAATTTTAATGGAGGAAAATTCTAATGACATCAGACACATAACTAAAAAACATTCAGGCCATTTGTGTAACAAGCTGGATACTAAGCTGCAAAGAGTCTAATTTGTAGGGCATTTGGATAAAATGAAACTCAATGCATCATTCATCCACACACATTTGTGATTTGGTCTGGGCAACTGCAATTATTCCCCAGGAATGAGGAATTCCCAGTAAGTATGCAGCATAAACTTGCTTTGATGAAATCCCTGCTCTTTGAACACACCGCCCATCACTACTGCCTGTAGGATAGTGAGGTGCATAGTGAGGTGCATTATATGTTACACTACTCATCTATTGAAAACAGCTTCTCTAAATGATTTCTTAGGTGGTAACCAAGCCCTAATGACATTTGAAAACCTTAATGCTGAGTGCTGTTCAGGAGCAAATAATGGTTTCCTATTCAGGACTGCTTTCAAGTCAAAGACTCATCCTGTAAGATCATCTGTTCTGGTGTCTCCAGCATTCAAGCAAGACTCTAAAGACACTGCTGGCACACAACCCATATCTAAGTAAAAAGCAGAAAAAAAGTGCAGTGAGTGACTTGAGAAGGGAGTCAATATTAGAAGCATGGACTGATGCATTGGAAATGAGAGAAATGTCATGGATGAAATTCTAATTCTGTTGAAGTTAATGAAAGCATTGGCACTGATTTAATTAGGTCAGAATTTCATCAGCCTCCACACTTCTTACCAAAGGATCTTGTTATTCCTGACTGAAAGTTTCTTATAAGCATTAGTATAAAAGTGGACATTGATGGGGCCAGGATACAGATCTTTTTGAATAATGTGCTTCAACTATTAGGGGTAATCCAGAAAAAATATAAGATATTTGCTAATAGAAATGGAAAAAATGTGGAACTCAAGCTTCCCAAAATGTATCTCTCTTTGGCTTGAACTTGGTGATCAATTTGGAAACAAAAGGTACTTGAAAAGATTGATTTTGAAATTTTTCAAACAAAATACTTCAAACTAATAATCCCATACTGAAATTTTTCTCCCATCAATTGCTTTTAAATGTGAATTAATATGAGAACAAAATGGCATACTTAGTTCTACCAGCAGCACAATATATGTGTGTATGTGCATGTATATGTGCATGTGCATGTATATGTGCATGTGCATGTGCATGTATATGTATATGTATATGTATATGTATATGTATATGTATATGTATATGTATATGTATATGTATATGTATATGTATATGTATATGTATATGTATATGTATATGTATATATGTACACACACACACACATACATATATATATATATTTATATACACACACAAATAAAATCTTGAAAGATACATACTTTGTTTTATTACCATTATAATCACATCCTTATAGGCTTGAAATAAGGGGCTTAGGGCATTACAAGAGCTGCTTGCATCATAACATCATTTCTGGACATTTGGAGGAGATAAAAGAATACAGAGCCTGGCTCTGCCCTGGCTTTTCCTCTGACCTTGAAAGTTGTGTTGGGTAGGATGGGTTTGCCTGCCCTCTGAGCAGTGTTTCAAGTACTAAACATTAAAAGAGTTTGGACTTCACTGTATAAACCTCTTCTGATAAAGACTTGGGGATTTTTGATAGAGTGAGCGTGTTGTGACTCCTCTCATGGTAAGAGAAGGTCACTTTCAGATCTTTTGACTCCCTCACATGCTCTTTTCTACAACAGTGTCTGGCATTACTTGCAATGTTTGTCACTCTTCATGGACATAAAGACCAGCTCACAGTTCTCATGGATTAATTCACTGGCATTAGCCCTACAGTAGGTGACTACACCTTTGGGACAGCAATAGAAATTTGGACATTAACAAATCTCCTTCCTGTTCTGCTTTTGTCAGCACAATGCTGCTCTGGGACACTCTAAATTTCTTCAGAAAGGTTTTGCAATTATACGTAATACCTTATAGTGTGACTTCTTGACCACCCACTCCTATTAATATATTGATGCAGCACAGCTTTGGAAATTAAATTTATTCAGAGGAGATTAATCTGCCTTTGAATTATACAGCACACACATATGATAGTAATAAAAGCTGCAGGATAATTTATTCACTAGTGATGCAAATGGGAAATGAACTTTGCATGTCTTACCCTTCCCTCCACTCTTTTGCCAAACAGGAAATACTGGTGGGTGGACAGAGCTGAAAGTTGTCACTAGTTTGAATAACTGGAGTTCAGAGAGCTTGTGAAAAATTCCTCAGAAATAAGTTAGGTTTTTTTCCTTCTCTGATCCCTGTGAGGAAAAATTTCTCAGCAGTATTTTCATGTGACTTCTCACAGAAATCCTCCAAAATGGGATTTGCTTGTAGGACACCGTTCTCTCCAGGCCTAAAAAGTCAACATCTGCCTGGGCAGTGTGGCTGTGTCCCATGGAGCCAGATGTTTGAAGTCCATTTTGAGATATACCAGCAACTTGTGAAAACTCATGCTGTTGTTATGCATTTTACATCCCCCTGCCCAGACTGCTTATGAGCTCACAGTGTTGGTTTCCAGGGCTGTCAATCAAGCAGCTTTCACCAGAACTAAAGTGTCTTGAAAGAATCAAAAGAAAAATACCTCTAATTTTTCAAAAGAGATTATTTGCAGTGTGAAAGCTAATAATTTAAAATTCAGACATTAATCCAAACCTATAACCTTTGGAAAGAGCACAATTTACTTATTCTTTATTGCCTAAATGAATGCACAAATAATTTTTTTTTTCAGTTCGAACACAGACGAAGTTCAGATGTTTATGTGGAGCTATTAATTTCAAATTTAACCATGAAAAGTAGAAATAATATCTTCTACTTCAGAGAGACTGACCTTTTTTTCCTTTAATACTTGGAAAAACACTCGAAAGCAAGCTGTTTTTAAAGTCTGGGAATTAATTTTGTAGGCTTCATCCCTCCCTTTATGGACTGTGAGACTGCTCAAACATTTATGAAGTTCAGTGAACAGCTGATGAAAAGTGATCATGCTTTGAATGGATGCTATGTGATGGGTGAGTTGCACAATAATGTGATGTGATTCAATAATAGGCAGGTAATTCCTCCTTTAGCTTCCTTGCTCCTGGGTGAAAGCCCTACACATTGATGTCCTCAAAAGCCTGCCTTAGGCATGGAGCAGGCTGAGCCTGTCTCACGAAGCAAAATGGGCATGTCATGCAAAGATAGTAGGGAAAATCTCATGCAGGATTTATCGTCACAGACATCGCAAACTGGACCAGCCTGCAGTTTGGGGCAGGTGTAGGGAGGGGAATGTATGGATAAAGGAAAATCAGCTGCTGTCTGCTGAGAGAGAGAGGTAGAGGCATTCCTTCCCAACCGAAAAACAAACACATAAACAAAAATAAAACAAACAAAGGAAAAAAAGAGAGTAGGCAGCGTTTATCTGGGCTGACCTCGCGTGCCCTGCTGTGCGAGGCCGCGGGGAGGAAAGGGCAGCAAGCCCTTTGGAGGATCACATCCAGAGCAGCAGCAGCTGCCGACACAGCGGGGCTGCAGCAGAGTCAAATGCCTGACTGACACATGCCTGTCACGATGATAAACCCAAGAGGGAGGTTAAATGTCTCCCCCACTACTGGCTTTTCAGGAGATAAAAATACACCCGGAGGGACTACGACTAGTTTTAGAAATTCTTGGGAGCGAACGCTGAAGCAGATAAGGGGCTTAAAAGCAGAGATTTGCGATCTGTGGGTTAATCTGGCAGGTGTGATAGGGCACATGCGCTGCTGCTCGGCGCTGAAGTTGCTGTACACCCGAGATAAGGCTGTGACACACACGAGCAGCTCTGCTTTCAGTCACACCGCCTTTCATGTAGCCCCTTAAACCAGAAACACCCCTGACTCTTTTCCAGCACTTCTCCTGCCTTCTGGTCTACATTCTCCACTCTCTCCTCACCCTGCAGGAAGGCCCCTTCCTCCAGATTTGTCCCTGCTGGCAAGCGCTGTGGGAAAAGCCCAAAGCAGCGCTTTTCCCCAGAAAGGCCATTAACCCTTTGTGCCCTCCCCCAGTTCTTCCTTTTAATGCTACTCCATTCAGGATGTTTAAAACATTATATAACCATGAATATTGTTTATTTTCTGGATGAAGGTGTAATTTTCTCCAGGCAAGGATGTGTAAGAGGTAAAAAAAGAAATGTTAAACCAGGTTGTATTTTTTACTCTTGCTTCTTAGAAACTGCTGAATTTAAGATGAAAAATTTTTGATTTTTTTTTTCTGCTTCTTGAAAAATTTTATTTATGAATTATATACCATGTGGGAAATTCTGTAGAAGAGAAAAAAGCCCATCCATTTGCTGAGCAGTCTGAAAAATAAAAAGCAAGCATAAGCATATCCTGTACCAGATTTCCTCAGGGAAAAATCAAATTTGGGAGAGGAAGTTAGAAACAAAAATATGAGCAGATTTACTAAACATTTCTAAACTGCTTTATCTCTTTGGCAGATAAACAAAAAAACTACTTTTGCATTAATAGAGGCAGATATGAGCTGGAAATATGAGCTGGAAATCTGAGAATGAGCTTTTGAGCCTTCTCCCCAAAAACTGATGTCTTTGCAAGCCATGCTATCAGAGCTGGATCAGTCCCAATTGTCATGTGCAGAAACTACAAGTCACAAAAAGTCCCATAAATAGTGCTGAGCAAGGTATAATTTAACACAGATTAAAGATTTAAGAAATAAAATTTTAAATGAAGCAACAGTACTTATCTTAAAATATTATATTTGACTTTGCTATGCAAAATATGGAAATTGTCCATTTAGGTCTGTGACTTTTTCAGTGATCTTTGTTGAGGTGAAAACAAATTCTCAACAAATAAATAAAACAGAAAAATTTTATGTAATCTAGCAATGTTTTAAAGAAACGAACTTTCAAGAATTAGGTGTTCTCCAAGTTCACTACTTTTCAGGGATGCAGAAAAATCCAGAGATGGGAGGAATTTGTAGAGGTTTTTTTTAACCATCACTAGTCCAAGTGTTATCATTGCCACAGATATCTGTTTAGCTCATTTTATGGTCTTTCTTCATTGAGTCCCTCAGCCACTTCAGGTACCAGTGCTTCATCTGCCTTGCAAGCCTACAAGGTTTTCCTACAGTGTCCCTGGGCTCCTCCTTGATCTTAGGCAATGGGGCTACCTCTTGTCCTGCCTGCCACAAAAATGGGCACAGGAATACTTCTTTACTCTGTCCCCTATTTGAAGGAGGGAACTTTTGTCTGGCTAACCTGGATTGTGCTTATTAGTATTACCAAACCCAGTTTCCCTAGTCTTGCCTCCCAGGTTGTTTACTTGTGCAGTCCCCAATCATTCTTACCGAGTTCTCCTCAATCTTGTCCAAAGGGTTCATCTTTCCCTCTCGTTTTTCTCCATCACTAATATCATCAGTAAGTGGATAGACCACTTCAAATGATTTTCAGGGAACATCTCTCTTTATACAATATCGGTATAGGTTTGCTTTTTCTGCACTAACCAGCTCTTTTTGACTTACGTTCAGATTCTCAATAACATAGACACAGATCCTTTTCTTAGAACTGTACACATTTTAGTAGTTCTTCTATGCACTGAGAGCAGTCTAATTGCCCATCAAAATGAAGGTGTAGCACAACTGTAAAAGTTTGAGGAAAAATGATCTAAAGTAGCTTCTCTGTGGAAATCATCTAATCCTATTAGGAAACTTAGGATGAGAGTATCTAAGAAGGGCATAGAGTTGAGGTCTGTCATATCACAAGTACAATAGAAAAGGAGAAAACAGACTTATTTTTCTCTTTTCCAGCATAAGAACTAGTGAAAATCAAATTAAATATCAAGAATCAGATTCAAAATCACTAGACATTGTTTGTAATGTACTGTGAAGTAGAGTTCCTAGTATTTCTTGCCACAGTATGTTTGGATGGCAGAAAAAAATATTCTGGTTCAGAAAGGCAACCAGACAATTCACAAAGAAAAGTATAAAGAGATCACCCTCTGCTTAGACACTTCTTGAAACATAATCTGTTTGATATTTTTTTTAACCATTCTTTCCTAGGGATCTATCTTTGATCACTTTTATAGATGAAATGTGGCTGACCGTATTTTTTTGTTTTCAATGTATGGAAATACTGCCAGAATGTAAATTTTCAGGTATATTTCCCAAGTCTGATTAGGGAAATCTTGTATAAAAATAGTCAAAATCATACCTAATGTCAAGATACATCACATCTATTGTTTTCCCTTTAGTTGCTGCATCTGCTGCCCTGTCAGAGAAAATACTGATACTGGCTTGACAGAATTTGCTCCTGAAAAAGCCATATGTATTCATCACTTTGATTCCATTCATGTGCTTGTAATCATTTATTCATTTAGCTGTTCCAGTCCTTTCCTTGAAAATGAAATGAAGTAGATATGTCTGTAGTTCCCTATGCCTTTTTTTATTCTCTTCCTTTAAAGTAGATGCCACATCTGCCTTCTTCAGACTTTTCACCTTTATCCATATTTTTAAAAATGTAACTGCTAATGACTTGGTGATTCAACAAAGCTGCTCTTTAAAATTATTTATGCTGACAGTGTGTCAAGGCTTGTCAATTTGAAAAAAATCTTTCTGATTTTAGATATGACTTTCATACTTTATCTGAGCAATATCTCAATACTTTTAATCTCAGTTGCCTTGTGGATCAATTTTTTGATTGCTTCTTTTCTATGAACATATTTATAAATTTGGCCATTAGTGGAACATTATTCATGTCCCTACCTGCTACTCTTGGCACAACACATTGCACTTTTAAGCTTGTCCTTAGTAATCTCATTCTATTTCCCCCACCTGTGTGCTTTGCTGTGATGTTTAAGATACATGGACACCTCATTTAGCAAAGGTTATTCCTTGCAATGCTTCATATCTTTCTTTCACAATGGTGTAATTTATGTTGCTGCCCTTTTCCAGGAGACTCCTGCTTTTCAACCCCTTTTCTTCATTACCTGCTCTTTCATAAGGACTCACAAGACAGTTTTGTGATTTTTTTTGTTGTTTGTCTTTGGGGTTTTTCTGCAATCATCATTCCACTGCACCACAAATACTTCTGCATGATCAGTTGCTACAATGGTTGGTCCTTTCTATTGGTGGGAGCTGTGTCAGAATGATGGTAGAAAACCTTTTTTTTTTCTGAGTAACAACCAGAATAAAAATTTTAAATTCAAAGAAATATGAGTGCTCTCTTTGAGTCAGGCCAAACTAACAATGCACAGGGCTGGAAGGGGCAACTGCAGTAGAGCTGGGTAACTCTCGTCCCTGAGAACCACGCATGAGAGAAAAACTTAAAGCTGGAAAAAACAGATTCTCTTTACTTTTGATTTTTCACTTCTCTCTATTTATACAATTCCTTCTTTGCTCCGGTGTGCATTCTCTCACAACTTTTCTGCTGTCTAAATTACATCAGCGTGTGCCAGGGCAACATACCCAGAGAAGTCCATAACCACAGCTACAGATCTCGGGCAGTCTTCGGGGAACTTTTGTTAAATATTTTTTTCAATCTATTGGAATTATTTAAAACTATGTTACGTTTCTTCAAAGCTGTCTACTTCAGAGGATGCACCAGCCTTTTCAGAGCTCTGAGCATTCCATAGCCAGATGTCTCACAGCAAAATATTTTCTCAGCTGGATGGGAAATCAGTGAAACTGCAGAAAGCAGTGGTGGGAATAAGCAGCCTCAATGATACACTTATATTCTGATTTCACATGGGAGAATGGCAGAAAATTCTGAAGTATGAATCCCCATCTTGCTGCTAATTTACCTTAATAAAATCCAGCTCCAGCAGAGCAAATGTAAGCTGACAAACACGGTCTACACAGAGTGTTACAACATTTTATTCAGAAGTCATTACATCTCATCCTGCTTCAAATCATACATTTGTACTACTTCAGAATAATAAATTAATTTTCACTCTATATTTGCAGTGATACTTACAAATGTCAAAGTATTATTTTTACTGCAAGGACTTTATGAAACTGAGTTGCATAAGGGAGGAATAATGACAAAGAGATTTAAAGTAACTGTGATTGCTTGTAAAAAGGTATTGGAAAAGGAAAAAATCCTTATTCACTTGAGGTGGCTTCTGAGCTGTGTCAGTGTGTATCTGATGCTGAATTCCCTGCCTGAAAAGATCATATGAATTAATACCACTTATCAGTACATCTACAGAAAATTGTGAGTTGGAGACTGGAAGTCTCTAAGAAAAAGAAAAAAGGTAAATGTTGCACAGAAACTTTGGTGATGAATTAGCATAGGTTTCTTCAATAACTGATCCCCTGGTCTCTTTTGGAGGAAATGCCTCAGGATTGCAATTCAGGCAGTGGCAAGAGGGACAAAAGCAGCAGGACTTTCTACCAAGAACCACCTTCCATTTCTGTCTTTTTTTTATCACTGTGTGTCATGTTTCTTGCTGCAGCTCCAATAGCAGCCTGGTGTTAAAGTGCATGGATGGAAGTGGGGCCAAGGTGAAGAAGCTGAGCAGACTTAAAACAACAGACTCTTTTGGGGGGAGTAAGAGAGTGTGGTCTGGCTTCTGTACTGGACTTGACTAACCATTTTATACTGATCTTAAATGTACCACGAAAGCAACCCAAACAGAGAGGAAAACTCACCTTTTTTCCCCAACTTTGAAAAGAGAAAAAATACAAATATTAATGGACTTGTAGACAGACTCACATTTTCCCATTCAAAATCTGCCACATTGAAGCTGGCTTCATTTGTCTCAGTAAGACCTCAGAGATCAATCTTGTCGTGTGTCTTAAGTACATGTTTAGGAGTAGAAATCAATATTTTCAGTTCCTCTGCCTCCCAGAAAACAAATAAAAAGCAAATCTAGTCATAGAATCAGTCATAGAATCACAGAAACATTTAAGCTGGAAAGGATATTTTTGCAGCCCAACTGCAAATTTATTTCCACTGTTTTTTCAAAGTTCTACTTGTAATGTTTCTGCTCAATGTTGGAAGCAGAAGCTTTGGCTATGAAACACAATCTATCACAGAAAGCTGTGATGTTTCATAGGAAAAGGATACAAAGGATACACCTTGGGCAGCACAAGAGCCTGGCCAGGGCTACACCCAGGTAGAGCCCAAGATGGTTGCTCGGTCACGAGTTTTTATACTTTGACAAGGTTTGGTTCATTTACATATTGGGTTCAATCATCCAATTACAGGTCCAGGTCATGAAGTCTCAATCCCCCTGGCTTGCCCCCTTCTCTTTGCCCCTGTTTATGCTTTTGGGAAACAGCTGTCCTTGATTTCCTAGTTGAGAAGGGATTGCTTTGTCTAACTGCCCTGTGGAGAGAACTTGCTAAAACCTAATATGAAGTTTCAGAGTTACATACTAGCAGTAGAGAATCTGAAAAGCATGAAAGCTAAAACCCAAGGCATCAGCTACAGCCATTATGAGTAATGCTGCATTTATAGTTATGACCTCTCAGTAGCCGGCTGATACTAAAATTTTGTTAGGGGGAATGACCTGATTTTACAAATACTTGTAGTTATCGACCAAAGCCATACACTGCCATTGAAGAGAAGTCTTTTCCTAGAGATCATTTGAAAAAATATATGCACATGACTTCTGCTGGCTACAGAGACTGGAAAAAATCTTTCACCAAATTATTTTTTTCTGTGGATAACAGATTCTCTGCACACAGTTGTGATGGCATCCTAAAGGAAAGGCACATAAATCAAGCACCCTTTTTGATGTCAAGTCTCCAGGCCTAGCTTACTTCACCTGAGGGTCTTTCTATGACCAAGTCCAGACTCACTTAACTTTTTAGTTATTACTGACCAATGCAAGGTACTATCTGGTACTGAATCCTGGGTACTGTCTTTTTCTGTATGCGCCTTCTTCTTCTGCTAACTGTAGCAATATTTACATAGTTATTTCTGACCTGACATTTTTTACTAATCTGAATTCCAGCTGTATACTTGCCACTGTATAAAGCCAATCGTGTTCTATTCATTTATGTTCATAGAGGTCTTGTTTAAGCTACTAATATCTCCTGTTTTTGTAAGTAAGATTACAAAAGTCTCTGGGAGTACTAAGGATCTGGACATGATAGATTCATTCAGCTTTCCCAGTTTGTCTTCCTGGCTTTTTGGCCTCTCAATACATATTTTTATTCTTTTCATTAAGTGCTTTCCTTGAGATTGGACTCCGAATATAATTTTGTCATCTCCTTCCTCTTTGTGTCAGTACAAATCCTTTTCATTACTTCTTCCTTTGGCACCAGTTAAAGTTGCTCTTGGGCTGGAAAGTCAGTTCCTGTGCATGCTGTAATCTTTTCCAAAGCCCTTGCCGTCTGCCTCCTTCTACCTCCTGTCCTTCAGACACCAGTTCCTGAGCAAGGCTCCTGGGAGCACTGGCTGCTGGTTCACGGACAGCTGGCAGCAAACTTCAATCAGGCTTGCTTCATCCTTTCCAGTTCCAAACTACCTTAGAAGAATTTAGGCTCCGTATACCTTCCTCCTAGTATTACTTTCCTTCACACTCATCAGTGCCATTGCCAAAGGGATGCTGTGTGATCTCCTTTGGAAAAGACAGTGACCAGCACTTTTTCAGTTGGAAATTAAATGGAAGGGAGGTGGGAGCAACTGAGCGGATGGGGAAAGAGTGGCGAGGAGATGGAGGAGAGGTGGCCTATTTCCTGATAGAGGTGGGAAAATGCAATTTTGGTCTTTCTTCTTCTATTAAGGGGTCTGCTCGGGATACCTGTCCTGTCCTGGAGTAGTTATGATAGGAGAAAGGATCAAGTGAGATGTGAGCCTTCAGTCCAAGTAAAGATGAGGGGCCAGTCCCTCAGTATGGGAGCCTGGGATGTAGCTGTGGGACTGTGAAGGCACAACTGCTTTAACTACCCTACACAGCTGAGCCTGGACTGAAGCCAGGAGCAGCCAGGCTGGGTAAACCTCTGTAGAGTGCGCTGTGCTTGCCCTTGTGTCTTCCAAGCTCTAGTATTTCATCCCTGTTTAGATTTTAGTGATGTAAGAAAAGGAATACAAGAAAATGGCTTTGACAGAAAGCTGAAACAGAAAAGGCAGATGAAACTTCTCTTAGGTTATGCTTATTTTCTATAACAAAATTGCTTCTTTCCAAGATTACATGGCTTTAGATAAGAGGTATGTATATAAAAGGTGTTTAATAGGAATTGAATCAATTCAAAATACATACTTTAACCACCTCTTATTTTTCATGTTTTGAAATGGATAAACTTTGTACCTATTTTCCTCAGCTCTTGACAAGGCCCAGCCCAAACACAGTTCGACTGAAGTAGCAAGCTGAGGAAAATGACACTGGCTAAGATTGGATACAAGCCATGGCCATCCGTTTCCTATACTGGTGCTATAGCTCTTTACTTCCTGCAGGTCAAAGTTTTGCTGTTGTTGTTTTTTACATATGTGGACATTTACTGCATGTAAATATTTTTATATTTGGCCAATGAAGTTGGAAAATATGTTTTGTATCTGTGATCTATTCTTTAGGCCAGCATAGATTGCTGCAGAGATTGGCAGCAAAGCAGTAACTGCATTAGCAAAGTTTACAATCTATACAAGTGTAGATGTACAGTGCCCAGCCTTTTCCCTTTTCCTGAGGGAAAACAGTCTGTCCTTCATCCACCCAGATCAGGAAGGGATTTCTGCCAGACAGGGGAAAGGATTTCTTCTTTGTGGGCCATGGAAGAGCAGCTGAGCTGTTTCTGCCTCATTTGTTAGCTCCTCCCCTCTCCAAACTGATGCCCAGGGTGCTTTCTCTGCAGGAAAGGAAAAAGCTTTTGAGCACAACTTCCAGCTGACTAGCACAGAAAGCTTTCCATAAGGCCTCTGGCTGAGAAAGCAATGAACAGGGTTTGGTGGGAAAGAGTAGTGCATATGGAGAAAGGGCTAAAAAGGTGTTGTCTTGTAGTGTTGTGTCATCTTGGTGACTTCTTGCTCTGTCTCTCAAACACCAACTGTTGGTTCCTGCAGGTTTGTGAAATCAGAAATGATGAATATTTCCGATCTCTTCCAATCCTCCCCATCAAAAAGCCTATGTAAAAATAAAGCAGGCGGGAAAACAAGAATTGCCTCATCAGAGTAGATTGTTTGAACAACATGTCACATTCCTGTCCCTGAGCAGATGGTGGTGATGTCTTCAGCGACTGCATGTGCTCTAGCTCATGGTAGGGAGAAGCCAGTAGGAACAGGAGCTAGATACCAGTGTCCCTGTCACCCTGTGTAGTGGTGCCTGGGAATAGAAGGGGTGCATTTCTTGACCCTTTCTGCCACTGTGTGCAGACATGGTAGAGGTTGCAGCTGGCTTCAGGGCTCTCCTCACCATTCTGTACTCCATCATGTGCACCCCCATCCCAGAGGAAAAAGGACTGCTTGCTGCTCCCTGTCATGCCTCTCCTCCCATAGGGCACAGAAGTGGCGGGAGATACCCCACTTGAGAAAGTGAGCTCCTCTTGGGTGCTTGGTCAGACAGGTCCTGTTGCCCAAATCTTGTCAGGAAATACAGGGAGGCAGAGCTGAAGTTGCCTGTGTATTGGCGTGCCTTTAGATAGCTCTGAAATAATAAAGTGATGCTAATTATTTTAGCAAACCTATTAAAAAAACCCCAGAAAATTATGAATTTTATATATATATATATTTATGTTTATTTCAGGATAGTTTTTACCAGAGATGCTGAAATAGATTCAATTCAGAGCAAGCCTAGTTTTTTTATTGGCTTTTCGTGTACTTGTAATCTAACTGTTCTGAAGGGCGTAAAAACAACTCTTTGAAGACCACTGATGTCAGACTGATGCCTATTCCTTAGACAATAAAATGGCCAAGCTTAGCTGGTTTTCACCCTACATTCAACCAGTGAAATCTCCATGGAGCAAACATAAAAATGTTGTTAGTCATTCTTGAAGGAGGAAGCACTTCCACAGAAGAATGGGGCAGTTGAGCAAAATATTTCATTGTAAGAAGCCAGTGAATAGTAGTGACTATACCTCTGGTTTTAATTCAGCTGGCTTCTATTTTACTTGAGTGTCACCGCAAAGGCTTTTTGCTCCACTGAAGAGTCAAGATCTGCTCTCAAAAGCTGAGTAATATGTCCTGAGAATGTGCTCTGAAGTACTTAACTCTTCTGCATTAGCCAACAGTTTCTGTAACTCCTTCAAAACTGCACAGATTGTTATCTCTGCTATTACCTGGACATCAGATGAAAAGGTATCATGAACCTTAGTATTCATGAATCTTGTTCATGTCCATGTCAGATTGCTAGGAAATACTGATATTTTATAAAAAAATTATCATCACAGACCTATGCAATTTACAGTCCCTATAGCTGGACTATAGCACCATACCATTAGTTTTGTTGGGCAAAATTTGACTTGCTCTGTCTCCCCTTTGAAAAGCCTCTTTGATGTTAAATTATATCTTAACAGGACTCTTACAAGACCTTTGAAGAAAATATTAGCCAATACCTCTCCACTGCTGTGTGTTTTAATAAACCAGCTTTTCAGAAGCCAATAAACTATGGCAGGGTAGATAATTCCTTTCGCTAACAAAGCTACACGGAGAAATGTCTCACTGTGCTGATTTCGGTGTTTTAATTTTTTGATCATCCAGTTGGTCTGAATTATATCTTTCAATTTGGTGCTGTATTTGTCTTTGGTTCTTATACTGACCTGCAAGAAAGGTGTTACTGATTTAATTCTGTTGCTTTGACATGCAGTTCAAATATTCAGCTGATGCTCGCTGCTGTGCCTATCCCTCCTTATCTGAAAGTGCTTGTGTGTTTAAGTGAAACAGAAACATTTCAAGAGTACTCTCCAAAAGCAGCATCAATTACCTACTCATTCTTTCAGCCACATTAACAAGGAAATCTTGCACCACTATTTAGTAAAGCACACAGAGCACACGAGAGAGCTATGAAGAGATATTTTATTTCTGTATCTAGTCCAATTGTAAATTTCATCATTTCCTCATCTGATTGCTGAAAAATGCTTAGGGACGTGGTTTGTGTGCCCTAATCTACCACTACATCACCTCAGGCTCTCATATTGCAGCAAAGCTAATTATCATATTTCCAGCAACACAGCATGATCTCATATTGGTTTATTGGAGGAAGTATAAATATGGCTTTTCAAACAAAAGCCTTACATATATATTATGTCATGAAAAGCCAGGGATTTGGGGGGTAAGGAAGAAAATGAGGAGTATTTCTTCTTTACAAGGTTTTTAATTTCTTTCAATTTTGTTAGAAACATTCAGATAATTTTATCCTGTGCTTTGCGTGATATTTTACACCTAGTGAGAATGTGGCACTGCATGTGCAAGGCTAAAGTGAATCTTCTGCTGTAAGAAAATAACCACAAAGGGATCTTCTTATGCTTGGTAGCTCTATATGTTATGCGAGTCAGACCAAATTAAATTTTTATAGGGCAAGTGTTGCTGCCCTTACCAAACTGCCTTGGTTTTTTTACTGCAAACACCCATGTTCATGTGCAGGAACACTGATCCTCTCTCAATTCACGGCATCCAGAAATCTTTATTTAATGTTCTCATTTTTATTTGTTTAATTTGTTAGCAGGAAGAGATCCAATCAAGGTGGCAGTTTGGTTGTTTTTTCTACTGCGTTCCTGAGCAGACAAAGCCTCGCAAACGCAGCTTGTCACGTACCCCCCCTGGAAGCTCCATCATTAACATGAAACTTGTGTTTAATATATCCCACCAGAATTATATCAAACATGCTGTTCTCTGGGAGATAACACACTTATTAAAAAGCATACCAGATTATAAATATCTGCTGGCACACAGAGGCCTCTTAGACAATGACAGAACAATAACGACTCAGTCCCTGCAGCTTCCCCTGCATACAAAGCTGGACTTCTGTCAGCTCTCTGCAAGGAAGTGTTTTCAATGGCAAATCACAGATGATGGGATTGAAAGGATCAAGGTACTACTCGGATCCAGCCCCTTGCATTGAGCAGGGGAGGACCCTGTGGTGCTCAATTCATTATGTGCATCTGACCTCTCCTTCAAGCTACTGTGAGCCTGTGCCATAATTCTCTCATTAGTCAAAATGTTCCACTAACTTTACTGACAAAGTTTTCCTAGGATGTGAGGGAGATTTATATCTATTTTTCATTGCCATGGTGCAGTGTGTTACATTTGTGGAATCCAGCATGATAAATTATTTTTCTCCCTGTACAAATTTTCCTGCCTCAGACAATTTGATGAGCTCAGAACAAGGTGAATGACGGATGCTCAAGTCCAGCAGCAGTGAACCCTATAGGTGGTCCCCATTTGATCCACTGAAACGCAGTGGCTAAATTTATGAGCTTCTTTGCCATTCCTCTCTCCCATTACTACATCAGTTTTCCAGCTGAGGAACACAGAGCATCTCCCAATACCAAATAAGAATCACCACTCCTGCTGTGCTGCTGTCTGACAAACAACCACTCAAACTACTCGGTGAGCAGCCATAGTGTATGGCTCCACGTGCCTCAGCTAGAAATAATCTCTGAATGATTCATGAACTGGGAAGAATCTCAATTCAGTGGCTTTTCAGTCCTCCCAGTGTGGGCATCACCCTTCCTTTCATTAATATTTTTAAGCTTTGCAATTTTAGCCTATTCTATTATTAATTTATATTTCCTAAAATAAAACTTACACATGCTTTTAGTATTTCAGTAATATTTAATCTATCTACAACCTGGAGTGATTCATCTATTCAGTAGAAACACATACGACAATACCTATATAAAATCAGTGTACCCTTTAGAATCCTCATTCCCTTCCAACCACTCTTAAAATTAGTAAGAAATGTGTGACATCTTAAATTTGGAAAGCAGGTTCAGGAATAGGACTTCAGAAGACAAAATAAAGAGAGGTCAACATCTTGTAACAGTACCGTACCTGCATCTACAGAAGCTGGGATTGAATGTTTTCAGAAAAAGAGTAATTTCTCTTTCTGTACTGTTTATTTTTACTGAAGATTTTCCGTGAATTGAAGAAAGCAAAATGTTTTAGATAAAATTTTAGTTCTCTATGCTACATGAAAATAAGATCATGAAAATAAGTTTTATTTGAAAAATTACATTGACATTTAAATGTTTTTTGCAAATGGATTGGAGCAACTGTTCAGTTGTCAAGTAACCCTTATTCCCCCCCATCTTTTGGGGTACTGGATTTCATGCGCCGTGGAAACCTGCAAAAAAAATGAGGGCTCTAATCTCTGGCACTAGTTTATCTGTTTGGTTATACTTTGTTGAAAATATCTGATTTTGAGCATTCAGCCTTGCTGCTTACCATATGATATAAAGCCCTGTTTTCCAGCCATGGACCATGTATAAGAGAGACTTTATCCAACAACCTAATGTGTTTACTGGCTCTGTTAAATCAGGATCTGTGAATCAGGTTGTGCATTCCTATCTTCCATAAATGGCAATAAATATTCATGAGGATAGAATCATAGGGAAAAACTCACAGGATGATGTAGACTGGTGCATTCAACTCTATTGATGGCAAATATAAATCTCTCACTGATAACAACTGATATTTCATTTGTCACTATTCTCTCTCTTTTTCCTTGATAACAAGAGATATGAATAGTACTGGGCTTTGTTTTTTATCATTGAGCTTGATTAATCAGCAGAAGGAAGGTAATTGAAACACAATAAAAGGTCACATAATTAAACTATTTCTGAGAAGTACTCAAACCATTAAAGGGAACAAATGTGCCAAAAGAAGCATCAGTATTTCTTTTTAATTTTACAAATATATATAAATGAAAAAATGATATGTTTCCAGTCCATCTTAGTCATCAACACTACACTAAAAAAATAACCAGTCTGTACTCTCTCAACCATAAAAAAAATTTATAGCTAGGGAAACTAGAAGCCTGACACATTTGGCAATTAATATACAGAGATTTTAATTCAAAACTCATTCAATCTTTCTCCCATTAACACTATCAGAAGATAATTTATGTAGATTTGGACAATACACTCTAAACATGATATGAACTTGAGAAATACCACTAAAATCCAGACTCAGTATTGCTTGTAAATTTATTTTCCTTATTTTAATAGTGCTTCATTTCTTCTTGATAAAGCTGCCCATCAACTTCCTGCAACTCATAAAGTGTTGTCAGACAAAGTAAGCATGCATCAGTATCACCATCCTACTCACAGTCGTGCAGGTCTAGGCCAATTTGAATTTTTTTTCAGCCAAGACGGTCATGAGTTCCCTCTTCTCCTGTGCAAGCCTCTTTGCACAGCCTTGCAATTTGATGTGCATAGATGAGTGAGACAGTACTGCTGCATGCACATGGAGTCATTTCTGCTTGTGTGTTCCTGGCACCCACAGAAATCCCCTGAAATTGCTCTGAAACTTCTCATCTTGCTGCTTAACCTAACACTCCTTCACAAACACCCACTAGAAGTACCTGATTTTAACTTAAGACAACTGAGAACCCTCTACATCCTGAAAAACACAAATAAGGCACATTTTAGAAGATAAGAAGGCTTAATGCAATAACAATCTATATTCTATAACTATCTGCATTCTACAATGCAAGCAGTGGCACTATTCTGCCCCAAACTGTGTAGTCATGTGTGCTTTCACCAGGAAGTTCAGAGAAAGCTGTTCAAGAGCTAAGAGCCACAGCTTCTACTAAGATGGGGTAAAAAAAAAAAAAAATAGGTAAAAATGACTATAGGTTCTGGGATGAACTTGGTAAAAAACCTAGGAGCTGCTGAACTCTGGAGAAAGGCCCAAGATGAACTTCTGTCAGTTTTTAAAAAATGACACTGCAGTTCAAGGTGAGAAATTACTTTTAAACTGTGCAGTGTATGGGCTCTTTTTCAGAGCAGGTGTGAAAGACACTTGTTTGCAGCAAAATCAAGATATATTCCTTCAAGGAAAAGAGCAAGAATTAGATTCAGCATGCTGCAGGCAATGTGAAAGCCCTTCATTACTTCTTCATCATAGATATCCAGACAAGGAACATATATTTTGCTAGATTTCATGGATATAAATATTATGTGTATTTAGACCTACTACATCAAGTATCTCATGTATTTTTACTAGTTTATAATTACAGGATGCCCATAGGTGCATTTTAGTTGTTTTAGGAAAGCAGTCTAAGTGCTTCTGGAATTATATCTCTTCCAAGGACATTTTTTCATTCTGGTCCTGTAGTGAGAACAAAAGCAAATTTTCATCTGTCATATTTAGACAATGATCAAAACACTGTGAGGGCCGTAAGCATGAATTTGTAAAGTAAGTAATTTAGCTGGAAGTCTACTATGTAAAATAACCTTTGATCTTTCAGAAGGCATGAGACTGATGCAGTTGTGCTAGAGAAACAGTTTTTGTGTTTTTGAAAGCATTTCAAATTGATGGCTGAGGAAATTTGAAGGCAGAGAAGAATCCACAGCTAAACTATGTATTAAGAAAGCTGCTACAAAGATCAGTAGCATAGAAAAATTTTCTAGATATCTGGATACCCACACACTCTTGCACCAAAGAAAGAACAACAGTAAATACGTACATGATATGCTCAATCAAAATGTACAGAGAAAAGGAGCATTAGAGAACAAGATCAAAAGTTGAGCCTGCAAAATTATTTAGATCTCTAATCTTGGACCTCCAACATGTTCTTGTAGGCTTTAGATAGTCATACAATGTAGCGATTTGAATTTGGGTTTTGCTCACAGTCTCTGTGAAATAATGTTGAGATAATGGTTTTATACATATTCTTAGCATGAAAAGTGACTGCATCGCTGTCATATGTTAATTCATTTTTGAATCTAACCTGTCTTTTGGAACCTTAATTCTCTCAATATTTCCCAAAATGCACTGGAGCAAGTGTTCTTTGTTCT
Source organism: Phainopepla nitens (assembly GCA_013400175.1). Taxonomy (NCBI): domain Eukaryota; kingdom Metazoa; phylum Chordata; class Aves; order Passeriformes; family Bombycillidae; genus Phainopepla; species Phainopepla nitens. The sequence goes on along the minus strand of VXBQ01010473.1, from coordinate 713,971 downwards.
TGGAATAGTGGTGGCCAAGGGTTTTTATTTTAGCCTAAGGCTTAGAAACCAAAACGGTGCCTTTTTAACACCTGTGTAACAGTGACTGTGTAATTCCTGCCAGTTGGAGCCAGTGCCAGAACCATGTGTGATGGTCTACAGCCTGGCACAGCCCTAATCCCACCAGGAAAGCTCATCCAGTCTGCTGTGTTTCTCCCTAGTGTCATCTCCAGGGCAATGTAGCTCAGACATGCTTGTTCAGTAACAGATGGAAACAAAGGTGAAGAGGAGGGTAAAGAATCAAAAGAAGTTAAAAATATTTTAATCTGACACAGAAGGATTGTACTACTAAGATTAAGAGACAATGCAATCCGAATAACAGAATCTGAGCAGCATCCCTGCCTGAAGAGGAATTTGCTCCCTCTCCTTCCCAGACAAGTACAATGCATGTCTGGTGATATTTGAATTGGAATTTGTCATTTCCTCTCCCTTGTATTTCACTGACAGAGCAAGCAATAATTATGAATATTGTGCCATATAACTAGCCATGTCAACTCTTTAATATCTTAACGTCTGTTAGATGCACCAACATCATGAAGGATGTTCTGTGGGATGTTTTGATGAACTTAAAATTTGTGTTCCAAGGGCTTGGGCAACCCTGTAAAGTTTGATTATGCCCTAATGTCATGAGTTACAATCTCTATATTACTATCTTACCTCTACCAAGTAGTAATATTAATAAGTCCTCCACAATTTCATGCTGCCATTTGTGTGGCAATCTTTTGCTGTTGAAAGTGTGACGCGCACTATCTCCAGCCTAAGTCTCAAACACAAAGACCTGCTTCAGTAGATCAGTATGTAGCTACCATTCCTGGAAAAACTATGATTATTTCAGCAAAGCAAATTTAGTAAAAGCTTAGAAACTGTTCTTTTGACTACATGATGCTTAACTTTTTGAAAAGCTGCTCCAATATTTTTGTAGGTGCCAGAAGCAGCTTACAAAATCAACGGCTGTGTTTTCAAATCTTGTGGACAGACTGACAAGTTTGTGAAATGTGTAGTCCAGAAGCCAAACAGATTTGCTCTGTGAGCCAAATAACCTTTTGAAGCCTTTCTCTAGTATATTTTTTTAAATCTTGTGTTCTCATAAACTGTTCCATGTTATGCAAAGGGAGTCTGAGCCTTTGCTCTCCCATAATATGTCCATACAGGATGGTGCTGGGTTTGCTACAGCAGATAAGTAGAGGGTTGAATCTGGAATTTTGAATGATAGGAGGATTTAGATGCTTAAATGCCTTGGCAGTTCTATGCTGAGTCCTTATTGTTAAACTCTAGACATTACTGTCACAAGGCTGTCACATATAAACACAGGATCTAACACCAAATGTCAGCTTCTGATGTTGACTTTACGAGACTCCCCCCATTGATTATATTTATTTGCCAGTGGCCCAGCATTTGCTCAGTCACAGCAACAAATCCAGTACAGCCTGGAAAAGGGCTGACTAAGGAGAGAGTCATGTAGTTGTCACTAGCTATCTTCACAGGACACAAAATAGCTTTCATTCCCCTTTTCAGATTGTGTGGATTTAGCAGTTGTTGTGATAGTTAATAACATTTTAACAACACGCCTATAGCATCAGATATTTTTTCACTTCTGTTGCACACGTATGCTTTTTCTTGGTGGTTTGATGGGCCAGAAGCAGTGTGTCCCCACTTTGCTTTACCCCTGCAACTTCTGGCAGCTGGCTAGCACAGCAGTGCCTTTGACCTGCCATCATGCACTGCTTCCCTGTCCTCTCCTTTGCCTCTCTGCCCTCTTGTAGTAGCATTAATCTGGTTCTCATGCCATTAATTTTCATTTAGTTTTGCATAAGTTGCATAACTGTTAAAAGTTAAAGCACATGCTTAAGCACAGCAGGATGACTGAATCCTGAAATTATTTCCCATGAGGTGCAAAAATTCTTCTGTTCCCTTCTTCACAATTTCATTGTTTTCATGTCTGTGTTCCTAGAGAAGAATGTATATATAGAGATGCAGGACTTTAAATGTGGCAATGCTTGGCCACAGGTCCTGATTTAGGATGTTTTTCCTAAGGAAATATTGTCTTTCAATGGAAAAATCTACATATTATAAAAAAATCAAAAGATACTCATACCAGACCTAACATGAGTCATGTGTGCAACCATCCAGTGCAAGACAAAGATATATTATCTTAATCCAAAATATAAAGTCATTGTTTCTGTCTACCACTATGACTCAACTAACAAACCCTGGTTTTTCATGGAGAAAGTCATAGGTGTGGCTACAATACTTTGGGAACCAATCACAACTATTGGGATGTTTTGTAGGATTGGAATTGGGAGTTTTTTGTTTCCATCCATTGTACAGGGTTTTACAGCACATAAATAAATGAACAATTCCAAAGGGAACTAAAAGGCAGTTTGACAGATAAATACTGTGATAATTTTTAAGCAGCCATGTGATGCAGTCCCATATCTCAATCAGGCACATATCACCAAGCTTAGCTAGAGGAAACCAGTGAAACCTTACTGATGGAAGCTATAGAACTCCGTAGTTCTAGCAGGTTTGTAATTATTTTTAGTTTATTCTGTAGATAATTTTGCTTCGTAGATAATTTTTCTGTTTATGAAAAGCAGGTGCTGAGGTGCAGTTAAGCAGGAGAAAGAAAGTTTTTCTCATTCCCTCATCTCTTAGGAGTTAGAGGCAATGACTTCATCTTCTCCTATAGTCAGATTAGTAACCTCAGAGGAGCTTTTGATGACACCTACTGCAGGCCCCAACTTTAGGGTGAGATGAGGCATCCTTTGATGGTGCCCTCTCTCTGCTGATTATAAAAGAAATCTGGGAAAGTAACTTCAATCTGACCCTTTAGAACAATGTACATTGGGCAAGAGCAAGGGAACTCAGCGTGTTCTCCAGCCCTGGCTTCACAGGCACAGAGCTCCAGTTTTTCCTGCTGGAAGCTCTGGGCTATGGACTCACATTCAGGCCCCTTTCTGGGGGACTGGTTTTAGACACAGCCCACTGGCTTGCTGATTATAATACAGGTGCAGCAGAGGGTTCACAGGCACACACCACCCCCCTGATAAAGCTGCAGCAATTGTTTGTGTTAATAGGGTTTTAAATTGCATCAGGAGGCACAAAAGGTGTCTGAGAACTGGAGACAGAGAGATGAAAGGATAATGCAAATATGGTACAGTAATGATTGAATTTTACCTCTTCTCTCAGTGACCTTAACTCTTCAGATGAAACAACAAAGAAGGGAGTGATCCTATATATTATATTCAGTCTGCACAGGCTTTGTGAAGCTCTCACTATAAGCCGTGTCCCTGAATATGTTTTTGATTTACATTATGGAGATCTGTAGAGAATGCCTTTGTCATTTTGATCATGATGGTTCAATCAGATTTAGTTGCTACACAGCGGATGCTTGTAGTGTTTGTATTTCCCTGCACTAGCACATCTAATTTAAACAAAAGTAATTCCACATGGTGTAAGGGTATTTCTAAAGGAAGAATGTCATGGAGAAAAAAGTATTTCTGCAATTTCCAAAGAATAACGTGTTTGTGCTACAGACATCTGGAAATGTGTCTCACTCTACATCCGCTTATAGGATCAGAAAGAGATATGGCCTTCTGATTAATAGGAAAATGAGACACTAATTCAATTTTTAAAGAGATGTTTTAAAGCATAGAGATTTTTAGATTGCATTACTATATTCAGCTGTTTCGTTTTGTATCCTACAATAAAAAACTTGCCAGGTACTTTAGGGTGATGTATTTTGTCTGGAATGTTATCTCATCTGATGTCTTGAAGCTGAAGTCATTTATTTAGACATTGGGACTTAAAATCAAGCTAATCTCATTTCCTTAAACCACTGCCCACCAATGCAGCCCTGTTATATGGATCTAAAAGCTCTGCAGGTAATGTATCTGCAGGACACATTAGTGATGCTGAACAAATTGATATGAACTATAATTCTACGTCAAACAGCACTCAACAAATAAGCATTTGCAATAAATATGTCAATTTCCATAATTCTCTAATTTTAAAGAGTCATTAAAACATGTATCCCAGAACAGCACTTTCATGTTTTATCAAGTACACTTGTTTGTTTTTGGAGTGTAATTTTTCATATTTTCCAAGAGTTTTTTCTTTAATTCTCAAACAGAAATCACAACAGTATAGATAAGGTAGAAAAACATAATTAAGAACTGTGATAAAGGCCATATGATATTTAGAAGTGTCTCTGTTTTTCTATCTATCCAAGATTCTATTTTCCATATCTGATAAAATATTTCTGTTGCCTTCCACAAAAAAGTATAATAAACTAAAATTTTTGAAAAATCCTGCTTTAAGGCTTTCCAGGCAGTTAGCCTGTCCCTATGTGCTATACTGACAAACAAAATGTGACAACTTCGCTTAAATTAAATTCCTCACTGTGATATAGAAACATGAATCAATCAAAACTGAATTGATGGGGATCCTTATTATGCTGGATGTAGTAAGGAAAAGAAAAAGAAAAGGCCCTATGTGAAAGAGAAAAGAATTCATTCCACAATGACAAGATGAAAAGCAGGTTTGAAAGCTGAGCCTGTGATAAGGGAGAGCTTCCCTGAGCTTTTTTGCAGTCATCCAAGGACATGCAGAATAGTGACTGTTGAGTGCCTGAGCACTGCGTATGACTGCAGGTGTCATGGGTCTCATTCTTTCTTTCTGTGTTGCCATTCTTATAGCCAGCAGGAGAATTGCAATACGTGTATAACTGCAGTGAAAGTCAATTTCTGCCCAAACTCTGTCACTCTGGTTTGACTGGTGGATGGAAGGGTGGGCAAGGGCCATTATCTGCATGGAATTTTCCTGGGAGGAAGGGCAATGGGATGGTTCCAGACACAATTCTTATAAAGTTTTGGGAAGCCTGACCCAAATCAGGCTTTGTGAACTTGTGGTGAAGAGTTCACTTGAAAAAAAAGATAAAAAATCACATTTTCTATTCAAACATAGTATCTGTCAGCATAGTGAAAAAACCAGTCAAAACAGTCCTTCAAATACAAGGGTTATACTGATTTTTATGGGAGAGGTTATCCCATGAACAAAACATGTCTCTGGTAAGTCAAATGAAATTTAAATTCATAATAATTTTTTGGAGGACTGACTAACTTCATTCTGCTTTCCAGTTTCTGCTAAGATTTCTGGGAGGTCTCTTTAAGGCACCTGTACAATTCTGGGGTTAGGGTGTCTGACTGGGTGACACAGAGAATGCGGAATAACTTGCTTTGCTGAGTTAGATATGTCCTGCTTTTTTCATGTGTCTCTGGTCACTTCTGGGGATTTCTCTTGCCATGTTTGTCCAGTTCGCTCTTGAGCTCCTGTAAACTTTGGACATTCTTTGGCAGAGTGATTCTTTACTCTCTTGTTTCTTGGCTACTCTTCACCAATCCTACTAAGATGGTCTGATGTTTCCTAGTTCTTGAATTGGTTATTCTTGCTTTATTTTTAGTGTCATATGTCCAAAACAGAGGATTATATTCCAGAGAGCTCCACACTGGCAGCAGGCCTTGCTTCAGTGAGCTCATAGTTACCCCCACCCTGGGCATGTGTGGGGTGGGCAAAGAGGGCAGGGAGAGGGATGGAATGTTCCAGACCTTTCCGCTGATGTGAAGTGGGTGTCCTTGGTCACACACTGACACAGACCTCTTGTCTCTCTTGGCAGTGCTCAGCCCTACAAACAGCTCTGCAGGAATTACTTCTGGAAGTTCAACAATTTCAGAGATGATGCAACAAAAGTTTAGGGGTGTTACTTGAGTTTAGAAAAAAATGCCTAGGTTGGCTTCCAAGTTGACGAAAAGTAACAGAAAGCAATTTTCAAGTTTTTTTCCATTTCTCTTCTCTATGGTATTTTGTTTTTTTTTTTAACTTGCCAATCTTTCTTTGACATTTGCCTGCTGATCTTGCCTGTTGCTTTAGCTTTTGACACCTTTTGCCTTTGTCATTTTCCTCAGGTGGATGAAGCATTGCATAAAGCACATTGTCTTCCCCACTTTTCTGCAGTGTTTCCTTTTACTTCTTCACTTCCAATAAGGAATTATGATTAACCATTCAAGTTACACTACATGATATAGAAGTCCAGTCATGAATCAGATCCAAGAGTGCTTTTTGTTGCTGCAGATGTTGGCTTTGGAGGATGGGATCTGGAAGGGTAACAGGATAATACTATCCTTTGTATCGTGTGCAGCCATTTAAAGGATTTGCTTCATTAATAAGTTTTTTGTCACTCATTCAGGGCTACTAAAATGTAAAGCTCCCATAGAATAAAAACAACTGCAATGGTCAGAGCCTACACGAGGTGGCAGTACTGGTATCACGTTGGTTTTCTTTTTTGGGGGCTTGCTGGTTTCCAGAAAATCTCCTTGTAAATGAATTGCTTCATGTCAGAAGTGGGCAAGCTTGCAAACAAGTCCATCTGGTAAGCAGCTTACTACATTTCTATATAAATAAAGAAGATCATCCAACTCTTTCGGGGTCACTCCGCCCCTCAGATCATGAGAAAGTCTGTTTTCAATGCAGAAAAATTCAGATACGATGCTCCAAATGCATAACTGAGCACATCCTGCCTGGTTAGACGATGATAGGCAACTGCAGTGCCTGAAAGCTTGGGACAGAGTGAATCAAGCCTTGTGGAAAACTGAGCATGCATTTGCTAGGCAATCTTTTCAGCTTCACAGACATGGGGCTGAAATGTACTTCTGTTAGAATGAGTCCCAGAGAATAGGGCCTTAAGATAGGAATTAACTAGGTTTTAAGCCATCTACCACCAAAAGAAAAAGTATTTTCATCTCATTTCATTTTCATGAAATGTTTAACTTCATGGATAAAAATCTCTGCATTAGAATCAGATATTTTTATTGCAATCAATAATGTCAATAGACAAAAATGAAACAAGTATTCTGGTGCATTTTTTCTCCTTCTGTTTTCTGAGATTTTTATACCAAATTGCTTTTCTCAAGTGAGGTTTTTATTTCTACTTTTTAAACAAATGAACCAACCAGGGAGACTGAGGCCTGTGTTCCATCTAAAAATATCTTAAGTGTGTTGCAACAAGCAATGAGAAGTCCTGTGCATTTTCTATCCTTTTTTAAATCTGTTTCTGTGGAAAAAAAAGTATAAATTGGATTCCCAGGCAGATCACTCAAAGGCTTCTTTTCCTATGCCTTTCACTGTGTTGGCAGGATATGGTTTGGAAGACAGAAGGAGGTCTGGGCATATGAGAGTGGAAGTGGGTGGAAGTGGAATGTGTCACCTGATGGGGAGACATGTGAGGTGGGTCATCCTTAGTAGCTCTGAAAATCAGTGACCCCCTGGCTCTGTGAGCCCCAGCTTCAAAGTGCAGTGAGCCAGGGATCACATCCACTGTACTGATCCAGAGGGAAGCCCCAGGACTGCGCTATGTGTGAGGCACAGACCTACTTGCATGGCATGTGGAATGGAACTCAACCATCTAAGTTTTACAAAGCTACCCTGGGACTGAGCTTATCTCATCCTCTTGGTTTCCTTGAGTAGCCCTCCTACTGCTCCATCCTATCTGGTCTTCCCTGAGTATTCCAGCCTGGAGAAGGACATTGCTATGGAGGACAGATGATGTTTATGGACTTTTCAACTCAGGTCATTGTTGACAGACTCTTGGCTACCCTGAGAATTAACAACAGGAAAGCCCAGCAGCTGGTAACTCACCAAAACCCCTTCCCAGGGCTGAGGTTCTGCAGCTGCACACTAAGTCAGCCAGCAGGAGTATGGCTCCCAGAGGAGATGCTGGGGAACAAGACTATAAGGAGGGAAGTGCAGATAGGTCAGGGACAGTGCTGAGGCTCTGTGATTTGAGAATATGGTGCATTCTTTTGGATGCCTGTTCTTTCCACCTCTTGAAAGTGCTCCAAGCTCTTGTGCTGCTTTTTCCTATTTCTGGAGCAGCTTTAGGGTAGAGGCAGACAAATATAAAGGGAGTGCAGAGAAAAAGCCCAAAACCTTTGGAGCTATGTGGTATCTGAACTTCCACTGAAGTAAGTGAGATATGGTCCTTTACAACCCTTTCACAGTCTGGGCATGAAAATCTTTACACATAATTATTATATTGCTAGAAGTAAAATCTAAATCTAAAAAAATAGCTTTCACAACTTTTTGTTTTAAAAATAGAAAGAAAAATAATAATTTAAAAAATAATTAAGTTTGATCTTTATCTTTTAAGGCTTCTCAGAGGGTGCAGAGAAAAGAAATAAAGCAGTGAAAGGGAAGCAAGTTGATGTTCTGCAACTCACCACAGGAGAGGGAGAGCACCAGGCTTGGCAAGGGCAGGTAGCCCTGCTTTCACTTCAACACCTGCCACCTTACTAAAGAGGTTCTTACAAGTCCTGTCAGACTAAGAGGCAAAGACCAAATAAAGAGTGAGGCCGTTTCCTGTCCCTTTCCTATATTTTCCTTCTAAGACAAGGCCCATTTCTCGAGTATAGTAACCTGAATGCTTTAAAATCTGCACTCTGAATAATGACCTGAATTCACTGGCTCATAAAGGCATTCTTTGTTATAAATGAAAAATGACCAGATAGCTGGACTGGAGGCACTGAGCAGACACTGTTTTCATACATGAAGTGGTTTTACAGGATCTGTGAGTACAGCATATGTTGTGTTAGATAGTTTGCAGTCCCAAAGCCACTTGCTAACCTGGGTTTCTATCAGTCCTTGGCTGCAGCCCTTGCAGAGTGAGGCCCTGGCTGAGTGGTAAAACAAGATGATGTCACCCTCCTTTACATCTGCTGCTCTTCTTGGAGAATATCTAAATTCAGCATGGTTCATTTGAAAAAATTGTGGTTTTCTGAGGATTTGTGCTTAGAAAAAATGCTGAAAGCACTGATGAAATGGTTTTTAATCACTTTTTCCTTGTGCTTTAGTGGTCACTTGCAAGGGGGAATGGCTTCAACTTGAAGGTGAGTAGGTTTAATTTAGATAATAGGAAAAAATTTCTTTGCTCTGAGGGTTGCGAGGCACTGGAAAAGGTTGCCCAGAGAAGCTGTGGATGCCCCATCTTTGAAGGTGTTCAAGGCCAGTTGAATGAGGTTCTGAGCAAGCCAGTCTAGCAGAAGATGAAACTGCCCATGGCAGGCTGGTTGGAAACAGGTGATATTGAAGGACCCCTTCCAACCCAAACCCTTCTATGCTTCTATCATTCTCTTATCCAAGGAAAGAAGGGCAATAACTTTTTTTGTTTTGTTTTTATTTTATGTAACAATTATAAAAAAGCTAAAATAGCAGCCAAGAAGGGGATAATGCATTATTCATACACTTATTTAATCTTTTCTTTGTTGATCAGCCATTGAGGTAATCCAGTATTTCAAGCAAGCTATCTGTTTCCGGTCTGCTTTTACAGTGGAAGATTTCCTCGGGCTTGCAGTTACCAGAATACAAAGGAATACAGCTGCAGCTAAGAGAGTGGTTGGGAAACAAGAACTACTAATCTGTTATCATTTCCTCTGAAAGATCTCTCTCACCTTAGAGCAGGCATTTTAGATAGCTGGTGCGGGTAGATAGTCTCCTCCCTCAGATTCTCTCACCCCTAGTTCTCATCTCTGTCATACCAAATGATAAAGCTGACAAAGAGTAAATGAAAACATCCTGTTTTGCTAAATTAATGGCTCTTGTGTTGCTATGTGTGTTGTTTATCCACAGGTGCCACTGACATCACGACTTGGCTCCTGGTGGAAAATTTGGGCGGGCTTCCAGATGTGACTCCGGTGCTGACATTAGCCTTGCAAAGCTGTCAACAAGCACACAGCATTTCTCCTCAGTATGCTACCTTGCAAAATATAGCATGTTTGAGCTCCTTTTATTCCCCCTGAAAAATAATTAATTCATAATTGTGTCTATGTCCTTCAAAATACGTTTTCAAAGCATCAGCAGGTAAAAGTCAGGATTAATATGAGAATTGACAAACCACTTGGTTCTTAGGGCAGTGCAGAAGGAAACATCTAACAGGTACACTCGAGCTTGTGAAAATGTTTGGCAAAGTTTACTAGCAAGTGCAAAATATACATTACTGAATCATGAAATCAGATTCATCTTAGTCAAATGGAGAATTTGTGATTTTTGAAGTTTGTTTTTTTGGATAAAGTAGAGATGGCAGTTCTTTTTACATGAAAGTGGGAAAATGACTGCGCACAGAAAGGAAAATTGTTATTCCCTAAGCCTGACAGTGTGAGCAATTACAGAGATACAACAGAGAGATTGTAGCAATAGGAATTCCTGTCTCCCAACAGAGGTGTGTTATGCAGCCACCGTGGTCAGTTCAGCCCCTGGTGCATTGGGGATTGCTTCCTCCTGGAACAGCTGCCAAAGTGGGCCCTGCATTTCCAGGTTATGCAGGGACAGCACATTTCTGAACTATGTTAGAGCATTAAGCACAAAAACTCCTAAGGGGTAAATTTGATAAATAGTCTGAATAGATAAGTTTCAGCTGAATTTTCCTTGTTTTTAAAGAGAGCTTTCTGAGGTTGAGAAGGAATTTAAATACAATAAAATATTCAATACAAAAATGTCAACAATGTTATAGACTGCCATAAACAAAGTGTTGAGAAAACACTTCATTTTCTCACAGGAATGAAAATGGTTCTTTTCTCTGAGGCATAGTAGAAGTACTCAGGTGTGAAAGAAATAGTAATCCAGAACAGGGCAATACTGGGATAAATTTAGCTGTGACAAGATGATTGCCTTTTACCTGCATGTTGCAATAGGTAAACATAAATCAGTCAAGGTACACAACTCGTCAATCATTGAAAAACATGTAAAAATACCTAAAATAGTTTTTCCACTTACAGCTGCAGGAGGCACAGTTTTTGCAGAGCTGAAGTGGTCTGCACCCCACTATGTGCTTTCACTGCCATGAGCTAGGCAAACAACTAAAATTTTTTCTGAGTTACATTTATGACAGAATTCATACATCTGCATTAACAGCTGGGATTCTGTTTGAAGGTTAGGACTGCTAAACCTTGCTGTTTTCATATAGGTGTCAATATGTGTGCTGGCTGCCTAAGCTTCCTCACCAGTCAATGGGAATTTAGTCAGGACAGTCAGTGCAGTTCAGAATTCAGTCAGGACAGTCAGACAGACAGAGCACTGCAGGTGAACAAATGATGCTCGCTCTGGGTCAGCTGAGCAGCTTTGGAGAAGGCATTGGCTGGGAGCTGGTTTTTGTTGTCTAAACATATGCATGCAATACAATTTGAAACTCGTCAATATCATCGTCCATGACCTTGAGAAGGGTCAAATCACAAAACCATTAATCTACCAGACCTTTGTCACCTCTGCCAGACCTGTGTGGCTCTCTTGGACATCAGGGGGTACCTCAGATCATTGTGGACAGCTGTGTTTGGGCACCTGTCCTAACTCCAGTGACCACAACATGGACTTACAATGTGTACCTCACATTTTATGCATGACTACACAGATCCCTTCACACACGGGCATCTATGCATGTAACCTAAAGTATAGTTGTGTATATGGGCATGTTTAGATATAACTGTAGAGATAGATACAGGTGGAGGTGTGTGTGTATCTACGAAGGCTTTTCCCTGTATGTAGTGTGATCACATGCACTCATACCAACCTGTAGGTGCTTATATGTGTGCATATATGGGGCTATATATAGGTGTGCACATAGTGTAGAGATACTGGTTTGCTTCTAAATGTACTGCTTAAATCTTACTTCTTGATCCAGAGCAGATGCTGAACCTAAAAACCTATTTTCTTTTGCTTTCATGGAAGCACAGTTTCCTAAATGAAACCAATGGTACACAGAAGAAAATTCCATCTAATGCCCCCTTTTTCACTTGGCAGCTATGAGGCTGCCTAAAGAGCTAGAACTTGTGGCTTAACAGTAAATAGATTTTTGAGATTAACTACTTTGGAAGCTGTGATATTGGATTGTATCAATTCACATTTTTTAAATTGGCAGTCCAGCTCCCTGTTGCTCAATGCCTTATAGATCCATCAGACTTTTTTCCTCGCTCTCCACATTAGTATGTTAGATGTGCAGCATGAGTGGGCAGTCCAGTGGGACTGTTTATGTTTCTTTACAATATCAATTCCTTTTTGCTGCCATGAAAGNCCTCCCCGCTCCTTCTGGGAATATATTCCACTTCCAGTATTATTTTTTGAAATTTTCACAATTTACATATATAAACATATTAACATCTCTTGTAACTATTTCCTCATTAAAGTACTCCTCCACTGTCAGACCAGAGTTTTGCTGTGTCCTAATGATCTCCTCTGGTTCCACTGTGAATAAATGAGGAATGCCACTTACTCCTTCAGGAGCACTAACTTTGGCAGTTATGTTTACTTTCAGTAATGAGCTTTAATTACTTTAGCAATTACAAGTATTTGCCTGAATTTCCACTGACTGCACACAACATCTGTACTGGTGGGACTGTACATGCTCTCTGATCTCTGCCCAGGGCTCCCTAGAACAGTAACAGCCATATTCCATCAGTCTCTAAAGCAGTAAGAAAGCAAAAGCCCTCCAGATTTACACCAGTAGATTTAAACTAGTACCTCTCGCCTTTCACGCCAAGTAGAGGCTGAAACATCCTGGGTACTGTCTTGTTTCTCAAGTGAGATAATGGTTAAATCATTCAATGTAAACAATGGCTTCCTACATGGCTTCCTCTGGCTTTGCAAGAGACTCTCAATGCTGCTTTCTCAGCAGAGGTCTCTGGACTGATGTTAGTTGATACTTTTGAGTATAGTGTGTCAAATGGTCTTTCTATAAGTGTTTGCCCCATAAAGTGTGTGCTACAGACAGAACCTCATCAGAGATCTGTTTCCTTACTGAATTGCACATGGCTGCTGATACTTCATGAATTAGAAAGTTAAAGCTTATTGTAAGATTCAGTTACGTTGTCTTCTTAAAGATGCTGCTTAAAACTGCAACAGGAGATGCTTAAACAACTCTTCCCCCCACCATATTATTTGCAGCCATTTTCTTCTGGTGTACATGAACCAGATGAAAGGATGGTTGTGTTTAAAGGGCATGCACTCAAATGTTAGGGAATGCCAGAACTGAAGCTGCATATTTAGCTTTGTGCTTCCGGAGATATTTTTCCTCCCTTACTCTTCAGTTGCAAGGTCTGTGACCGTCCTCTGTGATCACTGGTCTTCTACAACCTGAACCACAGCTCTTGGATCATGTTCTTCAGCATGTCTGGGAAGCACTGAACCTGTGGGTGTATCAGCAGGAACTCTGCCTGTGCTTGCATGCCGTGCTCCCATACAGTCCTTGAGAGACTAAGGAGCAATTGTAAAGCAGTCCTATCTAGTCACGAGCTGGGAATACTGGTAATGAGCTCTGCAGACCTGTGGCTTGCTCTGCTAGGTTATACCAGCTCTGTGTAATCCTTAGTGTGGACAGACTCTTTTAGAAGGGAGGTGTGGGATAAAGTTCTAGGAATTCTAGGAAGATGTGAATAGCTTTCAGATCTTCAGGAGCAACACTGAATTCCTGCAGCGCATCACAGTGTTGGATGCTGTGGGCAGCTGAGCTACCTCTGCCTGAGCTACTTTGGGTAATGAGAACAGTTTTTATGGAAAGTCAGATAAACTGGTCCTTTTGCAGAGAAGCTCCTTTCATAGGGAAAGGGACAGGAATGAGCCCTGGGAGGGATCAATGAAAGCAGAATTGTGGTGTGGCATCCATTACAAAATCCAGAGAACTAATAACTCCTGGCTACCCTGTCATCCCCAACTGCTAAAAGACTACCAAATCCCAAAAATCCCTTCGAGGTGACTAAAGATTAAATGGAAGACTAACCAGACTGACTATAACTGTCTCTCTCCTCCCCTTACCCACTCTCTGCACAAAACCACACAGTTCTAGGTGAGTGCCAGAAGAGCCAGGTGTCCTCCCTTTCCCTTCTGTCACTACCATGAAGTTTCAGGATGCCTTTCAGTGGTCTCCTGGAGCTTTGCAGCTGTGCATTATGGCTTGTGAAGGGAATTGGCTACATAATACACTTTGGCTCCTCAAACAGTAATTACTTCAATGGAATTATTAGCAGAAAGGAAGAATTCTCCAGTGAATGAGGACAGTATAAACATGCAGGTTATATCTCTGCAGACTGTAGAGGCCAATCATTCATGCAATGAGTCCTTCCAGTGTAAGTCTCTTCTCCCCTGGTTTCTGAAGAGAACTTACAGGGAGGGAGAATAGTTTCTACTCATAAACATATTTTCACAGAAAAATTAATATGCTGCAGAAATTGCCACAGAGATAGTCAAAGAGAAGGGTTCACATGTATTTTTGATACTATAAACAAAAATTTTTGGTGA
>VXBQ01010473.1:687512-699549 GCA_013400175.1 Phainopepla nitens | reverse complement strand
AATCTGCTGTGGCCCTTAATTTTGTTCTTTCCCCCATTTTTGTGGTTTAGTCCTATTCCCCCATGGTTTTCCCAAGCAAGTATGCTCCACTTGTCTCTCCTCCCCTTGTTCCTTCCCCGTCAATTAGTTCAACCCTGCCCCTTATTCCAGACCCTTCCATGCCAATCCCCACATGGGCCAATCCCTGAAGTGTCCACCCCCTTGGAATTCCCCTTAACTTCGACGTCCCATTGGCCCATGTGACCCTTCTCTCTCCTCCCCCTATTCTGATTGGTCCCTGAGTGATGGGGTTATCCCTTCACTCCTCCCACGCTCCACCCCTCCAGCCCCCTCATTGGTTCCTTGACTGCACCCTCCCCTCAATCTGTACCCGTATTTAACCCCCTGTGGAGGTCTGTTAGTTGCCTTGGTCTCCTTTGGTGCTAATAAGTGGGTTGGGTTGTCCCAGGACAGCAAGGACTGTCTCCATCTCTTTATCCTTCTCCAGACAGCAGCATCCTCATTGTGAGCAGCAGCTCACAGGCTGGGCTTCTGGCCTGCCATTTACCAGAGCTCTTCGCCACACTTGGTGCGGTGTTCCCTCTGGGGCCTCGCTGTGTGGGTGAACCACCCAAAGAGCTAGCCATGTTCCGGAGGGCTGCGTCAAGAATCATCCAGTAAGACTGACCAGAATGCACATCATTTAAAAGGAAGAAAAAAAAAAAATCCCAGTCCAGAATAGCTGATCATGCGTTGTCTTTCATTATTACAAATATGAAAGGGATATACTGGGTTCAATTCACAAAGGTACTGGAGGAAGTCATGTAGTGTGCTCCACACTTCTTGGAAATCTCATCCATCATGAGAGCGGGGTTCCTAATCAGATCTTCCACTCCTTTGCCTGAGGCTGTGATTTGACACAACAGTGGGTATGACAGTGGGTTAGGTGACAGTACTGCACATGTTTCCACCCCTTTGACTGTTCCAGCAGTTGATCCATGACAATCTGTACAGTCACACTTTTACTGGAATCAAGAATGGCTCTTGCAGAAAAATCTCTTGGCAAAAAAAAAAATGTACCTGATTGTTTTTCACTCTAATACAAATGGGTTATTACATTGGTTCATGGCACACCTGGGTGAGAAGACAGTAAGAAAGACTGAACAGATTTAATTGGTAATGAATACTTTATTGCTTCAATTGCAATCAAAACTGTCTCTATGGGTATTGATTTATTATTTTCCACTCTGAGAGACGTTTATGTGAATGGAAGTCATGCACTCTTTGTCAGACAGAGCCTTATACTCACAGCAGGAGTAGTTATTGAAATAATGATTTCCTACTATCTTCATATTTACTTAGAGTTTCAGAAAAAATCTGCAGAAATGTTGGACATTACTGCCTTAAACCAGATACATTTATGAAAGGACAAGAGGGCTGAAGTTTTTGAGAGATTTCTTCCAGAAGAGCAAAAAATTATAAGCGTGGCTATGCAATTTAGCACGTCTTTAATTCTGCAGATGTCCAAACCAGCACAGAAGTTCTTTTGAAATGTGTATTTTTGTGTTTCCTCTCTTCTTTTCCAAATGGTCACAGATCACCAGAAGTCTTGAAACCATTTACAATTAATCTCATGACTCCCAATATTTAAATGTGAGTTCAAGACTTTCACTGATTGATTTGACATGACTTGGGAGGCCCACTTACATTAAACCACTGCCTAACATTTTTGCAATTGTAGCAGAACAGGAACCTGGAGTAATAGAACAAGACATGGGGCAGTTAGAACAAAAATATTGTTTGTTTTCTGATAGATGGCCAAAGATGAGCTTATCCTCTGGAATTTGATAACTAAGTGAAAAAAAGTAATAATAATCAATCTTTTAAAATAGCTCTGATATTAGATATTTTAATGTATAAGTTTCAATTACATTTAATTATTTTTCCCCAAGAAAGTTACAAATGCACATTCAGGGGAATTCATGCTGCCCAGGGTTGTGATTTTTCTGTGGAAGCAAGGTAGGATTTTAACAAGAATTAGTCAAAATCAGCAAGTTACATAAACTTTTAACTCCTGAGCTGTTATTTCATGTTTAGTTAGGATTCAGTTGCATGGCTGGTAGTCAAAGAGATTATCTAGAGATAACTGATCTTCCATATGCACCCACTATAGTAACAGGATCTGTGTACTGTGATGCAGTAAAAGGAGTGCATTTCTTTGCCTTATGCAGAAACCATCCAAATAAGAATAACTTTTTCTTTGTCTAATATCTTTCTCTACTTAATTTTTATAGAGCGGGGTTTTTTTTTCTTTTCTTTCTTCTTTTTCTTTTTTTAACTATATTCTCTGCTCATGGTGATTTCAGACTGCTTTATCTTCACTGACTTTGGAAGAATTGCGTCTGAGTTACATGGGTGCAATTTACTGGGAATGAAGCCCATTACGGATAATTAACTGTAGAGCATTGTTATAATTCCTTTTATTTAAGAGAATTTTTTCCTCCCTTTCCCCAGGGTGTATTTCATCTGCTCCAGGATAGGAGGTAGAAAGAGAAGCTACTTATTTTTCATGTTTTTAAAGGCACAGGGAGCATGAAGAAGGTTAGCTGGGTCCCACTGTTGTGAGACCTTTTTTTCCTACACATTTCTTCCTGATACTGTCTGGATTGCTGAGGCATAATTATTGTGGCCGAGGACAAGGTCATCCTGGAGATCAACAAGCCATTAGAAAGAGGCTGAGAAAACATGAAAACAGATTGGACGTTTAACTGAGGCATGGACATCATTCCCCCTGACCCCTTCTGAGACTTCTGCGGGCAACCCGAATCCGTGTGCAGCCTTTCTGCAGGCAGTGGCCATGAGACACCAGCCCAGAGTCCAAAGCCCATCTCTCCCTTTGCTTGGTGTGACAGATGCCCCAAGGCAGCCCCTCACACCGTGCAGCTGCTGTTTGCTGGGTTTTTCAGGGCAGACCAATGTTCCTCAATGCTGAGCTGCATACCTCAAGTATTTTCATGTTTGCTCCCTTTGTTCACCTGCATCATGCATTTGTGTAAGAAAACATCTTGAAAAGTATCTCAAAAGCTGTCTTGTATGACTGGACTCATGTCTGACCTTTGGGACTTCGGTGCATTGTGGAAAGTGAGTGTGTTAAAGTAGCTCTCTCAGAGAGGATGTTTGATGACTTCAGGGGGTTTACTGAGAAAAGTGCAAGGTTTATGCCTTTGCCTAATAACAAACATCAGCTTCTTTGGTCTAGAAAGGCAAGGCCCTGGAAGACAAAGCCCTGAGAATTAATTCTGATACACTTTTCAAACATTTGAAGCAGATATAAAGAACTCCAAAATTTCTCCTGCATGTTGGTTTCCTGTGGTTGATTTACAGGCTGTGACAGAAAATCCATTTCTGTTCCTGTAGATGCTAAATTCATTACCTTGCCACAGAATTCAGATTCTCCACTTCTCCTTGAACTTCAGCTTGTTACTATGGCAACCAGTGCCAGACAATATATTTTTTCCTTCTCACCGTTTTTCATAGGCATGGTTGCATATTGCAGTAAAAATAGTATCCTTTTGCAATATTAATAAAAAAACACCAAAATAACTATTTTTTATTAGAAAGTTTCCCCTATGCTGTGATTTTAGGACATACATTATATATGCAGAATGTCTGATTAATCACAATACAATCAAAAACTTTATAAATTAAATTAGCAGGGCATATTTTCCTTACAGCTGCACTCAAAAAGCTTTTTTTTCCCCTTTCTGCTTTCAAACCTTTCAACAGATGGGCATTTTAGGTTACAGTAAAATGCTTTTTGAAATAGATTGCATTTTTCTTCAATAAATAACTGGTCACCGTTCCCTGTTTTAGATGTTGCCTCCTCTCTACAGTTGTCAGAAGTATTGAGGAATTAGCTTGCCAGTAAAAGTCCATGCTGTTTTGAACTTGTCTCTCTCTGAAGTCTTGTTTAAATTCCAAATTGGTTTCTGAGGGGGGAGTCTGTTCTTTGCTGCAAGAAATCCAAGGAATGTCAGGAGGATGGAAATGAAATCAGTCAATCAATAGGTTGCCCTTGCTCTCCTGAATGAGATGGAAGGCTGATAAACTAAGGCAAGTATTAGATGATTAGACTGATTGGCAGTGCCCTGGCCAAAACCAGCAGAGTCTGTAAAAATGAATAGAAGGTATTCAGGAATTCAAGGTTCCAGGAATAATGAAGTTGGGACTAATTTAGTAGTAATGGCTGACATACACTGACTGAAAAGATGCTTATGCACATGTAGTGCTTTGTTCTGCCTTCCCTTATATATATTATTTATTTAAACCAACAGATTCTTAGCAGATGAGTGCGCTGCATGAGGCTGAGACTTGTACAGGGAGTTACACTGAAAAATACCTGTGGAAGAGAAGTGTTTAAGTGGCAAAGGCTCTCAGTAAACAGGGTTTTTTTCTCTTCATGCAGAGCATGGAATTATGTTACTCTGCATCTGCCTTTCCACATGTTTTCCATGAGTGTTTAATCTTTCAGCTGTTTTTCCTGAACTATTCTTATTACAGTGCATAAGGGGGAGACAACTGCTAATAAATGGATTTTCTTGACAGGTCTCTGAGATGAAAGCATCCTGATATCCAGGCTTGTGGATATGTCATCTCAGTGACTTAAAGCCTAAACTCTACAAGACAAGTCATCCAATCTGAGAAGCCCATGGACTAATTTGCAGAGCTTTTAGATTTTTCTGCTGCACACCCAGGACACAGGCATTCCCTGACTGCAGTTACAGCTGCAGATTAACCCTTTAATGTAGCTTATTTAGCAGCACAGCCCTGATGACTCACAGAACATGACACACCATGCACATTAACTCAGGTAGGATTCCTGTAGGAAAGTTGTAAGATGATCATGAACTGAAAGTTCATACCAAAATACCTTAAAAAAGTACTTAATTGATGTCAGTGTATGCTGTTTAGTTCTGGGAGTTCTCAATTTTTTTTTACTTACATATGAAACTGTAATTTTACTTTAAGGCTTCACTAATGGTTACCTCCTATTTTTTTTCCCCTTCCTCCCCCACCCCAAGCACTGTATTTAATTGCTGATGAGATTAGGATGAACAGTGACAGCACAGAACAGACAGGATGGAATATTTCTCACTTACCACTTGACAGTCAAAGACAAGACCTCTACAGCTGAAGCATGCATATACACTGGCAGTAGATGGGGAGAAATTCTGTTCTTCAAGGTGCCTTACATCTGAGATCTGAAATAAGTTGAAGCAAGAATAAGATATTTGCTTTACATTTATCCTTTTAACTTTACCATGGAGCAGAAGGATGTTCTTCAGGGCGGATATAGTACCTCACACATTTTAGTCCACTTTCTTTAATCTTGATCCTCTCTTACTTTTTCATAACCCATACACTGATACGAATATGTGACTGGGCCGTTTTTGCACAGTCATTTGTGGGAATGTTTGCATATGAAATGAAAATTATAAACTTTCCTGGAAAGAGACAGCTTCTAGGCCTTTCAAGTACTTACATTTCACTAGCAGTTATATTGCTGATTTTTGTTCAATAGCTACTCTGAAATAGAATGCTCCAGAGTTTGACACTATACAAATAAATGCCACTGAGTGCAGTACATCTGGTTTCAATAACAACAGCAATAATTTCCAATATTTGTTTTCATAATGGAGGAACAGAGTCCAACAGCATTACTGGTGAGAAGAGCACTGAAAGTGAGAAGGGCATATAATTTATTACACACACAAAAACTATGTTAAAAGAACATTATTGAGGTTGTAAAGTCAAACACTTGAGACTTAGGAAATGCCAGAATTAAGGTGGTCTGTGCAACTTTAATTTGACCTCGCCAGTGTATGCCTCCAGATAGTCTTTAGTTACATGAATGTATGTGATTTCTCTCCAAGACACCCACCTCGGTCAGCGTGCAGAGAGTGTAAGTTGCCCATTTAAGGAACAGCTATGCAATACTTATTTTCCTTCTGGTGTCTGGCATGTGATACTTTTGCTCTGCACCACGCAGACCTTGATCTGAAGGAAAAATGGTTCATTTCCTCCCATACAGTTTTCTGTTGCTCATTACTGCTTCAACTCATTACTTTGCAGAATCATTTTTGTGGAAATCGGTGTCTATGTTAGTGGCAGAGAGGGGGCTGATGACCTAATGCTCACACTGCAGGGGATTTGCTACCTCTTTTCAGCATATTTTGAGTACCTGTGAGCAGCTGGGGGACATTAGGTAGAGGCACCAGCAAAGCAACCTTCTAGTTTAATCTCACCCAAAGAAAACTGACCTGAGTGCTGCAGAAGAGTGCAGGAATGCGAACCAAAGCATGGCAAGCGGGAATGACTGGGAGATCCTCTTCAAAACCACACTGCAGCTAAGAGGCTGTGTTAGGCACGTCCTGTGAGAGGACCATCTGTTTTACAGATGGAGGAACCACACACATGAAGCTAGAGCAAAAAGCATCAACTAATTTAGGGTGTGAATGTGAGATAACAGAAATTTAGTCCCTTCAGACTTTTACCACTTAGAGCAGTGCCTTCTCTGACATTGCCTTGCTGCAGTCATAGACCCATGGACCTGATATTTTCCTGTCTTAGCATTTCATCCCTTTTTGAATTCAAGCTGACCCCTCACTGCACACTAAAATCAGTAAGCCACATAGCCCACTTCTATATTAGAAAACTACATGCTGCCAGGGCAAGGGTCACAGCACAGCTTGCTTCCATACAGCTTTAATTCCTCCCTGCCTCTCAGCAGTCCCAAAAAGCCTCATCCATATTGCTTACTGGATACATACTCTTGCTCATGTTCTTCTCAAAGCTGTGACTGAACAGCTATTCTTGTTGGGACTATTTCCTTGTCTTTGGCATCGATAATCACGCAGTTGCCGTAGAACAGAGACTATAACTCTTCCCTTACCAACATCACATTTCCTGTATGGAGACTAAGAGTTCATATTTTTTTCCATGTTCACAGAGCTTGAAATAAATCCAGATGCATATAGCCAGGAAATTCCAGCACTTGGTATTTCCATTTCCTTAAAACATTCTATTTGTTTCATCTGCATTTAATTTCATCTGGAGGTTGGGGCTGACAAGTTGCTGATCTGTAAACTTTGCTTGGTTTCATCCCCAGAGCACCATGAACTTTCTCTATGAAGGACAGATGCATACTCATTAATACCCATGCAGCTTGCACATTCCTCATCACACAGTGTGGGAACGTGGATTTTCTTGTCCCTCTTGCACAGATCCCAGTGGAACCAATGAAAGGAGAAGAAAAATTACTTCTTTATAATCAGTGCAGTTGCTGCCACATTGCCCCAGAACAGTAGCACATCTGATACTACTTTGAGTTTGGGCTTGACACTGGACAATCTGTCACATTTTCCAAATGTCCAGTATGAGGTATATTTAACAGGTGGTAAGAATTACCTATCCTAAAACAAATGACAAGTAGCACATCTTATTAAATTACATTACTTCAGCTCTGCTGAGCTGCTTTTTTTTTTTTAATCAAATATTATAATGCCAAAATAATGACCAAAAGGAAATTGTTAGAAACATTTTCTTGTCCTGAACACGATGGAAAATGTTAAATTAAATGAAAATCTTCCTGTCTACAAACCACAGCAATAAACTACCACCACTATTTTCCATAGTGGATCGTCATGCCATATGGGTTTTTAATAAAATATATTACCTAGTCCAAATCCTGGCTATTGCTCATATCTATCATTTGTTATAAAGATGGCAGACATGTTTGATTTCTCTCATTAGACTGAATCCATTTCTGTCTTTAGGTTATTGCTTTTTCAGAATCACATCTACTACATTCCCAATTGGTTTTAATTATCTTTCTTGCATTCTCTTTCTCAGTATGCTTTTTTCCAAATGTTTTAAATTGTTTTATGTTGATGGCAAAGCATCTTGCTGGGGCATGTTTATTGAAACATGCTACTTAAGAAGCTAATTATAGGGTAGATTACATTTTTCTTTTAGCAAGTGCACTTGACTATTTTAATTTCTTGGCAGAAAGAAATAATTAACAACTATCTTGAATGCCATACTGTGTATATTTGTGTGATCTTGGTGAAAAGATGCTAAGGTTCATGACCCTGCTTTGGTATCCCTTAGATAAGGTAAGACCTTTAATCACTTTGGAAGGAAAGCTTGTGTATGTGGTAATAGTAACAAGGAATTAGCAGATTATTCAGAACTGTTTTGTGAGAAAGATATATAAGGAAGAGTCTGTAAAAAAACCTTAAAAACTTGGGCTAGTTTCCAATCTGATATAAAGCTGTGTGGTGTGGTAGACTTAGTCAGAATTTACTAAGATTTACTCTGGGATATGTGACCCAGATGGCTTTGTTTCCTCATGTTGCTCCCTCTTATTTGTCTGCTCATTTTCCAGTCGATTCTACCAGCAGGTCTTTCCAAACAGGAAAACACAGAAGTATCCAGACAGGAAAAAAAAGCAGAACGTTAACACCCCAAATGAAAGAAGTTGAAATTATTCCATGAGTTAAGATGAAGATGTATGGCAAATGCAGACCACTAACACAGGGATTGGAGAGGATTTAACATCTTGTTTTCTGGTGGTTTTCTCTAAGTCCTACTTCTTTACCTTTTTCATTACACATAGGAAAGAAATACCCCTTTTCTTGCCTAGACCACTTCATAAAGAAGACTTTGACTGCTATTTAGGACATTTTCAGCAACAAAAGGAGATCTCAGTGCCACAAAGAGCAGGAAAGCTCATGATGAGAACTTTCTGCTGCTTTAAGTGACAGAGTGTTTTACACAAATCAAATGGTAGCTATCTCATACTGTGAGTTTCATGCTTGCTATTTTCAGCTTTCCCTGTTTTATTAAAATAAGTGTCTCTTGCATTTTTGACCTGTCTGGTTTTAATTTTCTCATATATTCAGTTTGAAGAAACACAGAAGCAAGGACAAAGCCTGATTTTTTTCCCCAAAGTGTTTGCCTTTTAGGGCTAGCTTCAGACAGCTTACTTTAGGTGTTCAGTTCAAATGTCTTGCAGCCTGGAAAGGAGTCATCCAGGCTTGATGGATGAATACTCAGGACTGATGTGTGTGCTCACCAAAGGCACAGAACACAGTAGCTTCATGATATCTGCACCTCTCTGGAGCTCATGAGATCTAATCAGAGTTGTACATGCATGATTCCCATCATGTGGGATGAGTTTCATGGAAGGGTAGGTGTTTGCTTGCTGTGCTTATGCTTCTTTGAAGTGGCCATGGGAAAAGCACAAGGTCCTTCCATACCACATCACTCAGTCATGAGAGGGCTTTGCAGGAGGGAAGCAACCTAATGACTCAGACAAGGCTGCCCTTATGCAGTTGCAGGTGTCTAGGTGGAGGTATGTGGGGGATTGCACAGACCAGCCTCAAACTTGGTTTTACTCAAGTAGCAAAATATTTGCTGTGCCTACTTAGTACTATCATACCCAAAACATGCCAAACATGGAAGCAATGAAGAGCTGAATAGGAGAATAACACCTTTTAAAGCACATTAACAAAGTTTTCAAAAATAAAAGTGAGTGTAATTCATTAGTCTAAAATACAACCTCTAATCTTTTAAAGGCCGACATAAGCCTATAACCATAGATTTTGGAGTACTTAAATGATCGTATAATACCAAAATGTTTATATGGGCATGCATACAACTAAATTTTAGACCTGTTGTGCTTTTCAGTATGATCTAATGGCTGCTGCCCAGAAGCTGTTGTTAGGACTCACAGGCTCTGTTTCTCTTTTCTGCCAAGATTTACGGCTAATGAGATGCCATTTTCTGCGCTCCTTGGCTAGTGCAAAACTGTATTTGTTAGGCATTGTTTTTATGATTTAAGATTTACAATTTCTAGTGATCTTAGGCAAAGAAAACCTTTTATTCACTTAAGCACCATGGGAGACGGCATGTAACAAAATCACCATGTAATTTTCACTACAGAAACATTGTTGCTTTACAGCCACGGTGATTTTTTTAGGCTTACACAAAGAACCAAATCCTGACCCCTTGGCTTGCGTTAGGCAAAAGCTTTGCAAGGATCCCTGTAGAGTGGATTTTAATTTTCATGAATGATTTCCTAAGACTTTGGTGAAGCAGAAGTAGTCTGAAAACTGATAAAAGTGGAATGAGTATCATTTTCTTGGAATGAACATCTCATTTTCCAATGCCAGGAAGCAAAGTCATCTGTTCATGTGTACTGAATTCAGTCAAGTTACTTGAAAATAGAATTACTATTCCAAATAAAAGTATGAGAAAATGTCCCAGAAAAAACAACTTTTTTCATGGCAAAGCCATAAAACCCTAATACTATGCCTGAATTAATACAATTTACAATAACTCTAAAGTCAGCTGTAATTCAAAAAGAAAAAATTAAGCTGTTTCTGAAGTTAAATGGTATTTCTGAGAATTCACTTTCTTTCCTTCTCCATATTGACTTGCTGTTTGGAAGTTTATGCTGTGATTTCAGCTCACATAGATAATAAGTAGTACTTGTTACATTAGTATTTTTAAGAGGTTTGGCAAAAGTGAATGGATAATTTTTCAGTAAATTGCTCCGGGTGAAATTAAGATATGGAATTGTTGTGATTCCTGCACATTTTTTGGCTTGTGGTCTCAGCTGTAGAGGAATGCATGCTCAAATATTTTTGCATGTAATTTTGAGGAGACTAGCCACTAAGAAAGGACAAGAAAACCTGAGATGTTGTTCTTGTGACACCAGATTGACAGTGCTGTACCACATTAATATCCAAGGTAGTGATGCAGCATTGGCACTGCCATCACCACACAGGCCAGCAACTCATATGTGAATGTGCTACACCGTTGTACAGGCCTGAATATTTTTATTCCAAGGTTCAACCCTCATAGATTTTGTTTCAGTAAGAGTGTAGATTGACCTAAGTGTGTCTAAAGCACTCATGGTTTTATGTTCTTATTAATTGCGTATAGCAAGAAAGTAAGCTTTTGGACCTGGATATTTTACAGTTTTTTTTCATTTTGAGTATTACACTCTCCTTTATAATATAAACAACTCTAATGATGATGCAGTGAAGATTTTCCTTCAAAAAGATTTGAAAAACTAATTGGCCTCAACTGTAATATGAGCCCTTTACAGTCAGTTGGTATAAGTAATTCCTCTGACCATGAGCCATAAACCCAGACTCTTGGTATGGGTTCTATAAAATCTACCTGGCCAGCATATTTGCTTCCTGGGATACCATATACCTGTAAACATGATTATTCAGTAGATGAGGACAAGTTTTTAGATCATGTTTGAGTCTGACAGAAAACACTGTCTAATGTACTAAACCTGTGAGTATTTCGGTTCAGATGAATTACTTTTTTTTAGGCAGTCACTACTGTCTTTACACCTGCCTTTGAGCTTATCCTACAATTGCAGCCACTCTGATGAGAGGAAGAGCGTGTTCACCAGGTGGAGTGTGTGGGTGGCCAGCTTTGCTTGATGCACAGGGGACAGTCAGGTGGACATGTATGGGGGCATTGCAGTAATGTGCTAAATTTTCTGAAGGGATGGAATGGGCCTTTAAGACCATAAAGGGATCACAATGGAGAATTTTGTGACTGTCTACAAGAGAATAAAGACAAAGGCCTCTGTCTATCAAATTGCAGCCAATGAAGAAGCACAAATGATCAGAGAATTGTAAATATTTGAAACACTAGATATTCTGTTGGAAATTCTTTAGAGAAATAAGGCAAACCCACACCTCCAAAAAACCATAAAACCCCCTATCAAAACATATATAAAATGTCATACCATGTGCTACTGCTGCTTTTATGTCTTCATGTGTTTTTAAAACCTAATTCGACATTTTCTTCTGACAAAACCAAGTATTTCCTCACTGATTCTAGAAAGACAACCTGTTTGATGAAATTTTGTACAACATCGAATGAAATTTAAAGTCACGGTTTATGAAGCTGATACAACCAACCAACCAACCAACCAACCAACCAACCAACCAACCAACCAACTAACCAA
>VXBQ01010473.1:602247-687492 GCA_013400175.1 Phainopepla nitens | reverse complement strand
CAAGCAACCAACAAACCGCTCATCCACCCAAATATAACTAATTCAGACAGCTGTTTCCCCTTCATAATTTTATGCACACGTTGAAAGATATGCTCCATTAGAAACTTTCACTCATTGATTTAGGGTGTGTTTAATCTACAATCACAGAATTTGCTGGAGCAATGTAGTGATTTCTGAACTAGCTTTGAGCTAGATATGCCATAGAGAAATCAACCTCTACAATATAGACCCTGGGTAAGAAGTTGAATTAAGAATACCTTGAGCATCTGGACTTCATACAGCTGGCTCTTCTTGGTTTGTTATGTGGTCCTTGTCTTAACTGTTTGGCCATCATTTATACTAAAATAATTCATATCTATTCATCAGTACAGAAGCACATTAGTGCACATGTTGCCAAGACCTGGCCTCTAGGCTGGGAATTCCTTATAAGGTTATCATGAAGAGATTAAACAATTCTGACAAGTGGGGATGTTGGTAGGGGCATACCACGAGCTGAATAAATTGGTATAATTGTACCATTGAATACCTTCAGCCAGGTGAAAGATCTCTCCCTGAGAGAGCTGGTGAGTAGGAAAGCAGAGTTCTTGCTGTATTGCATAGCAAATTCAAGCAAGAGGACAAGTTGCCATGCAGAATGAGGACAGGAATTTTGGTGTAAAGATTCATGGATCTCTGCACATGAAAGCACTCATATAGCAGAAGACAAAAGAGACATTTGCTCAGCAGTGCAGGGAGGGGCAGAATGTGTGTTTGTGAATTCGGGATAAGATTCAGCAGCTGAGGTCTAAGTCATTGCAGGGCACAAGAACATGAATGGTTGGACCTTGACTGTCCAGTTCCAGATGGCAAATGACCCATGTACTAAGATATCGAATCCTGGAGAATGTAGCTAATGGAGTCAGGCCCACTAGGGCTTCTGGAAAGAGCTGGAGGTTGTGTGAGAAAGTCAGGGGGCGTGTTTTAATCCTAGTTCTCAAACAGGGAGACTGCTAGATGAGAGGAATAAAATAAGCACGTAGGCAATCTGGAGTTCAACCACTCTGGGCTACTGATTTTGTCATATTTCTGGATTATTCAGAGAATTAATAGAGCTTCTTAGTTTTAGATCACCAGCAGTAAGGTCCTCACTGAGCGCAGTGAAAGGTTCTGCCCCATTTTCACTGGGTCATACTTTGATTTCCTAATTTTTTTATAGCTTATTTGGCTTGTGGGTTGTTTTGTTGTTTTTTTTTTGTTTGTTTGCTTTTTGTTAGTTTGTTTTTTATTTGGTGTTCCCACATCCTCAGCACTGGCAAAAACAATGATATTTGGTAGTTAGATGCCAACGTGGTATGATTTTCCAAGGAAAGATAAAAATATCATCTTTGAGAACTGCAGAGAGCCATTGTAAATTTCAGGGAAATATGAACCTGAATTGAAATTAAGGAAAATTAGTGACTAACAAGGTGCTTTTGGCTAGCAGGGGAAGTTGAGGAAGCTGGGTGAAGAACGATCATTGTCTGATTAAATTTCTGTATACCTCTAATGTGAGCAGCAAAATCCTCCTTCAAGGGAGATGAAAAATACCTCCCTTAAAATGTACTTTTACTCTGGAACTGATAGTGGTGCTGCCTCTCATTTTCAAAAGGGCCAGTACAGCCAGGGTAGTGGTATTCCAAATGAGCTAAGAAGCTGGTGGTGTTACAGTTCCCCAGTGCACAGTCACCTTTCACAAAGGCCACTCTTTTACAGAATAGTGCCTTGTCTCTACCCAGCACGAGGGTGGCTGAGCCCGTGTTGGCAGCCTGTGTCTGAAATGCTTCTTTTGTCATTCTTCCAAGCGTGCTGGGGAGGTCCCTGGGGCAAGGCCCTTGCTGGCTGTGTGCCCATGCCACACCCTGGACACTGCCAGTGAAGAGTAGCAGTTTCTGCATGCAGGGGGAAGAGAAGAGGGTGATGGCCCTGTGGCTGGTGCAGGAGGAAGCTGTGGCTGGGACCCCTTTGATGGCTGGTTTTGGTGGGGTGAGATGTAGTCCCACGGGAGGGGGTGGGAAGGGAGTGAAAAGAAGGAAGGGCTTATGTGCTACTTCTGTGCCCGCAAGGGTTGGTCCCAGAAAATATGCTTCTGCTTTTGAATTTTAAAGATGCAGGGATGGTGTAGATCTTCCTGCCTCCTGCTCTCAGCAGCCATCTTTTCTGAGTGAAAATCTTACCGTACCACAGAAAATAACCTAGAAAGCTTTGGAAATTTTGGTGCATTGTGTCATGTCAAAAAAATCGATGAAAACAACACATATTTTTCCAAACCAGGCATGGCCAGAAATATTTTCCTTCATGGTTGCAAACATGAAGCTTTCAAGTGTAACTGGGAATTTTCCCCCTTTCCCTGGCTTTATAGATGCAGGATTTCACTTCCAACAACAGCTCATCTTCTGCATGGGAGCCCTCCGTCATGTTTTCACTCTATTCCTGTCCATCCCCTGTGGAGTGAGTTTATAGCAACCAACAATAAATGGAGAGGATTGAAGCAGATGCAAATAAAAGGCTGGTGAGCATTTTTAGCTCAAAACAATGAACTGTGATCACCTGTTTTCTAAGCAGGCTGAATGGCAGATCTTGTACTTCTTCTCGGTAATCACTAACAAAATAAAATATTGTTAACATGATTAATTGCCAAATTTAAATACCTGCACCCAAATAATGCTGGGTGCTTCTTGTTGCTTCTTATGAGTTGCTTCATATGCTGATTTTCTCAAGAACAATCAGTATGTCAGATATTTTAGACTGATAATATATTTTATAGTTTAAATGTGCACAGATGTATTTAATACATCTGATATAGTGAAGTTGTCCATATGTGATACATTATATATGATAATGCATGTATTAAAGAGTCTTTTATAGTCTTAGATTATATTTTCATTGTGTAGGATGATGTATTATTTATTCATACACTGATTTCCACGTACATGTGAGTAAAAGCAAATTTGCATACGTCTGTCTGATATATTAACAAGCACGCACAAACACATGCTTAGAGTACAAATGGATAGATATGAAACATTTTCTAATATTCTCTTAGCAACCGCATTTTGTTATTGATCGCATCACAAATGTGAAACACTTATTCAGCATAAAATGTCTCTGTGCTTTCTGCAGTGGCTGCCATCTTTTTTTTTTTTTTCCTTCTTTCTTCAAATCCTCTGACCTCCCTTGGGAAGGCTTTTATGCACGTTCAGTATGCTCACACAACTATTTCTACTAGCACTGTTACCATAGAAACCAAGTGATTTCTTTTTTTTCCAACCTCCTTCCTGTCAGGATTTGGACCCAATGCCAGACCTTTCCACTGTTAGCAATAATATTTTTTCAATATTTGGACAGATCTTTTAAAGAAAAAAATCTGTTTATATTTTCAAGATGTGGTACTTTGTTTCAGGATACAAATTTTCAGGCACTAACATCAGCCAATTGATTCACATAATTCAAGGAGCTAAACAGCTCTTTCTTTTGCAACATTTAGACCATGACATTTTGTAAGGAAGGTGTCAGAGTTGCTTATTAATTGTAGACTTCAGCTCAGAATGTGAATGAAAGGATTTATGTAATAGGTCAGTGGACTGTGTCTCACGTTTTCATTATTTTTAGAGCTCATTTTCAACACATTTCTTGAGTACACACACAAATAACTTCATAACCACAAACAGACATGTAGTTAATTACAATATAATTTACAAGTTATTGATTGGCATAATTTGCAGTCCTTGCATTAGCAGCTTCCTCATATAAATTTTTAAGCATTTTAATTCTCTGACTACATAACATATTGATTTATTTAATGAATCTATGCTTAATTAGATACACAACAGTACATATTAATTCTACAACTGTTCTATTTGAGCTGCATACATTATTTCAGTTAACATGACGTAGAAAACACAGCTTTACACTGAATCAACTATTTTATGTGTCATTTGACTTAAACCACACATGCACATTAGGTCATATCTATGATTCAACACAGATATATACATCTGATAATTTTTAGTAGCTATTAAATATTGTACTGAAAAGAAGAAACACAATCACACATTTTCCTGTCTGATTTCAACATCAACTTATCTTTTGGAGGCAAATATCATGTTACACCAGCAAAGGAGGAGAAGGAAGAGCTAAGATGATTTGAAGGTGCATTTCTCTCTTGTCATCAGGCAGCAGCAGACTTGCAGACCCTGGTCCAAAGCAACCGAATCTCCTGTAACAAAATTGCCAAGTGCAAGGCCACCAGAGTGATCTCTGGTCGTCTTCTCTCTCTGTAATACCTCTTTGGCGTAAGAGGTAATTAAAGTCATGTAAACATGAAAAACAAATTGTAGCATGTTCCAAGTGCATTTATCCTTCAGTGACAGAAGAGGGAGCAGTTCTTCCTTCGCACTGTCAGAGATCCCCTTGGCACCCATCCCCCCTGCCCATGCCCCTCTTGCCAAATGCAAACCTGCTCGATCATAATCCAGACACGGCTGAGTTTTTGCTGTGGGGGCAAGCGCCAAGACATTTTGGGGTCGAGGGTGGAGGGGGGACAGACCACCCACTTCGTCTCTGGAGGTACAAAGATGAAATTCTTTCTGGGTTGCCACTTTCCCTAAGGATATAGTTAGATATCAGGGTCTTTTGTGTCTTCTTACTGTATATTTTTAGTTGTAACAATGCTTTTTTTTCCACTTTTTTTTTTTTTTTTTTTAACTTGCCTCATCACTCTACAAAGAAGCCATGGTGGTGTGTAGTCAACTGGAGTGAATGTGTGCATTCTCCAGGTCTTGTTTTTGTGAGACTTTGTCCTGCTGTTGTTCCCACTCTGAGCTGAGCAGAAACCACGCATGTCTGAATAACGGGGCCCTTTCTGCCTGTTGTAATCCCGAATTGTTACAGTCTAGGGGCCAGCCATGCTGTCACCGTCACAAATTGATTTAACCATCAATTGCAGTGGTCATTAAAGCTGCTAGAAGTCCCAGCCAAGCTGATGAATTGCAGCTGAATGTGAAATGAGCCTCCAAGCCCGTTTCCCACCATCTCATATCAAAGCCTATTGTGTCCCTCCAAAGTAAAGGGTCGGAGGTTCAGCCTGGAGTTCAACAATGGGCTCAGTCAGAAGATAGAGCCCCCTTCGCCCTGGTATTCCCAATTACAGTTTGCTTTCCATACCTTATTGTGTAGTATTTGCATGCAACTAATACATGGAATTATTGACATACCCCAGTGTCAATGGAGCTTTTGAAAGGTTTATCCCCCAAATATATGGAATCCCAAGCATCTGGTGGCTCCCCAGTAATGACAATGAAACGATTCCCCAGTTTTCCTCCTCCAGCAGTGCAGTTGACTGATCTGAGCTGAATGTCTATCTTTACTCAGCAGAGATTAGCTGCTTCCAGGCCTCACACAAAAAAAGCCCCTGGGTCTGCTTCTGGAAGTCCCTTTCCTTCAGATGTATTGTTCCCTGGACCTGTCTTGTTACTCATTTTTATATGGAACTTAAATCTGCTAGTCTTTTGCTTAGTGGCTGTAAGTAACAGGGAAAAACAAGGATAATGAAAAAAAATCTAATGTACTCCACTTTTTTCCTTTTTTTTTTTCTTTTATTCTTCCCCTGCTCTGTCTTGCATTTTTGGTTTGTTATGGAGCCGCATGCAGTAGGCGCTACCTGATGAAATCACATCTGATCTGTTTTGGGAGATGGTGTTTGCATGCTGAGCACACAAAATCTGGCTTTGCCTGGAGGCTCTGTCCTGTCAAAGGGTACTTTCTCTGTGGGCAAGGGACTCCGGGGCACAGGTAACAAAAGGAGTGTGAAGAGAGATGCTGTAGCTGTGCTTCTGAACATGCGAAGTCCAGGAGGCCTCCTGACATGCATACAGGCAGGAAAAAAGTTGTGGGAGGGAGGGGGGAAGATTCCACATAGAGGTCACAGGCCCAGACTATTCCAATGTATTAATAATGAGTCAGTAGACAGTTCTAGGCCTGTATTTCCCTAGGCTGTGTTTATCATAGACTGGATGTCTACACTAAATCTGTGTGGAGATGCTGTTAGCAGAGGACTAACCCAGTGCTAGCCTGTGTTCCTCAGTGTGTCCCAGGGAGATCATCAGATGCCTGGTCTTGGACACTTTGTTGTCCAAAGACAGAATGAACCAATGGATAAGTAAATACATACATTTCTTATTTAATAGATTCTTTAATTCTGATTGTGTTGCAGAAGAGCTGCATTTTTGTTGAATTCTTGGATCTTTCTTCCTTCTGGACTTTTCCACTGCATGTAGCAGTAAACTTTCCTTAATGGAAAGTAATATCATGGGTGATTTAATTTTTTTCCACATTACATGTTCCAAGTGAAGCATCTGAAAAGTCCATCAGTGTATACTAGCACCAAATTGTCTCCACAGAAAGCTGGACTGATTAAGAGATTAAGAAATAGAATGATACTCTGTTTGTCCAATTAATGGCCCCAGGTAGTAATTTCATGTCTTCATGAGCCATGAATCTGATAATCTGTGATTTAAAAAAAAAATATTCTCACTCTCCACTGTGATAAACTCAATATTTTTTTTTCTTTTTCTTTAAAAACCAGAAAATCAGCCCCTAACAGGCAATAACATGGGAATAGGAGTTTCCTCTGAATTGGAGACACACAGGTTCAATATCTCTCAATTTTTTTTTCACAGCACAGATAACTGTGCTACCCATTTGATCATGTGAAACTATTCAATAGTAATTTCCAGTTGTTTTCTCTCAATTTCTTTCCTGAATAAGCAGTTATTCATTGGGCCAGAGGCGCAAACTTGAGACTCTCACAAACCTGCCTTCTGCTCTAATCACTGAGCAAAAAGTAAGGCACTATTTTGGCCAAATAAGTAAATGGGCAGTCTCAGTCTGCCTGTGCAGCCTGAGTGTCAGTGGTCAGGGACAGGATGATAGGAAGTGAAAACTGCATGTGACATCTCGTAATCATGCTGTTCTCTATGCATATGGAAAGTGTTGAAACACTGCAATGTGAAGCCTGAATAATAAATGGAACAGAATCCAAATTACTGTCCAAACTTCAGTAACATCGAAAGGTGCGAGGGAAACAGCTGCCAAGTACAGATACTTATTTACTTTTGAGACAAATTTGTACTCTGGAAGCATCCTCTCTTCTCTGCTTACCTATTGCAAATATCTTTCTGTCTGATTTCTACCAAGTTGTAATCAGTGATATTGGATCTCTGCTCACGCAGCATTCTCAGTTTATACAAGCCCTGAAGTGGGATGGTCAGGGTTCAGATAAACAGCATTAGCCCATTATTATTGTCCAGTTCCAAGGGAGTAAGGCTGCATTGAGATAAAACTTTAACAGGAATAAAGTTCCCTTCAGCTCAACTGTAAAAATTGCCTCTGTGTGAACTCCTACACAGGTCAAAACTGTGAACAACACAAATTCCCAAGACTCAGAGCCTGCTTACTTTCTCTGGACCTGGAAGGCTGTCTGGTGCATAATTACCTGAGGGATTCTGGCCCGGTAACATTTATGATAATTCTTGGAAAAGGCATTGTTTCCTTGTGAGTTGTTGATACACAAAGACATCAAGAGAGCTTCCCCTCTGGTGAAGAATAAAGGTATTTATATTGCAAACTTGCCTTTCACTGAAAAAATCAACCTTGTCCTAGCAAAATTTATGTTCATAAATACATACCTATAGATTCTGGTAATGTTGAGACCACTAATAGATGAAGGTAGCTTTTTTCCTCTACAGCTGGGCTCTCCAAGTCCACTGAGAACAAAGATTTTATTTGCAATAGTCATCTACTGCAAGGAGCAGACTTAGCTGCACACAGAAAGCAATTTTTTTCCATGATCATTGGACTGTAAGAAATTATTTTTCTTACAGGTTAATGTCCTAGGACCTCTAAGCCACCGCCTCATGACATCAACCCACTATTTCATGATGCCTCTGTTGGTACTTTTACACATCAGGAGCCAGAGTGAGCATGGGCAGCCACCTGTGCACACCCTGCTTGGCCATCTAATATGAACAGCTGTCTTATGTTCCCATGGTGGCAGCCCTCACTCACCTGAGCTGTCCTGTCTCCTGGCTAGTAACTTTCACAATACTTCAGGAGCCCTGTAGGTTTCTCCACTTACATGTGTGATGGAGTTAAAATGGGCACAAACTGAAATGCAGGAAGTTCCTCTGAAAATGAGGAATAGCTTTTGCACTGTAAAAGTGACAGAGCACTGGAATAGATTTCCCACAGAAGTGATGGAGTCTGCATCCTTAGAGATACTCAAAAGCCATCTGTACGTAGTCCTGGGAAATCATGTCTGGGTGGCCCTGCTTGAGCATAGGGGCTTGGACCAGATGACCTCCAGAGGTCCCTTCTCTGGAGACTGTTCTGGGATTTTGTAAAAGTTTCAAAAGTTATCAGCAGCATAGACTGAGAGGCAGACATGCAATACCTCTCAGCAACTCTATGCCCTGTTTTTATATGGCAGGCGGAGTGGAAACTTATAAGTCTTTTGCAGAAGAGTTGTTAGGATGAAAAAGGTAGTTTCATAAGTACTGAAATATGGAGATATTGAAATTAGTTTTGCAAGGAAAGATATTTCCAATAGTGCTTGTTTTTAGCTTTGTGGCAGCCAAGATAAGCTAATTTTTCCTCAAGATGGACAAATACTCTGCAAGTGCAACTGAAATTAATGCCTACATACATTATTAACTTGATATGATTAACTTACTAACTTTGGTAGTGAAGCTTTTCTGAACTATATTCACTGTGCACTCTAGAGTCCATGGTTACCTGTACGAAGTAATATATTTGTCATTTGTGTTTTTTGATCAACAAATGTAAATAAGAGACTGATAATGGCAATAATGCCATACTAAAGAATAGGTGTTTTATGTAAAAATCTATTTTATATATGCAGTGTGCAGGGAATAAAGATATTTATTTCACTT
Source organism: Phainopepla nitens (assembly GCA_013400175.1). Taxonomy (NCBI): domain Eukaryota; kingdom Metazoa; phylum Chordata; class Aves; order Passeriformes; family Bombycillidae; genus Phainopepla; species Phainopepla nitens. The sequence continues at coordinate 678,526 of VXBQ01010473.1, read as the reverse complement.
TATAGAATTTTAAATTTTTTTTTTGCTTTTCATTTGTTCACACACAGAGCATTGAAAAGGAGAAACACTGTAAAGACATCTTTGAGCCAGCTGCATCTGGAATATCACAAGAAATCTAGATCCTTACTATATTTTTAAATTTTAAGATATTAAAATAAGAACTGAAAGCCTTTGTCATTAACTGTAGGTGAAACCAATCATTGAAGTATTTACAATTCCCTAAATCAAATAATATGCAATAGGTGGCAATTGCAATGCAGATTTTCCCTGTCTTCCATGCCTTTCTGAGCATGACAATCATTTGGTGGTTCCTAAAACATTTACAAGATAATTTTATTTTGTTTTCATCTGGTCAGACCGTGGTGCTAACAGCAGCAAGATCATGGGTTGCTCCACATATGGGCCATTCACTTAGGAGTTGGACTCAATCCTTGCTGTGTACCTTGAAACTCAGAATATTCTGACATTTTGTATATTGTTAGGTTTTCTCCTGAAACATGGAGTTAGTTCATTAACTTTCAACATCTACTCACAATGCAAACATGACAATTGGTATTGCAAAGGTGTTGCAGAAAATGTTCACGCTTCACAAAACAGTGGGCTTTGGTTTGGTTGCTTACCTAGAGCACAGATGTGAACTACCTGAACCTGACTGATCTGCAGGACTTTGCTGGATGTTTCTAAACAAGGCACTAAAGCCCTATTTGTTCCTTTACTTGTTAAGTGTTTGTGGCTGAAGAAGTGCATAACATCCATGACAAACTGGAGATAAACCCAAGCCAGCGTGGTTCATTGCCCTGTGCTTCTCTAAGACCCTGCAACATGCACATCCTCATCATCCTACCCTACTAACTTTGGCAAAATATAAGCAACTTATAGTGCTGAACCTACAGTGACTGAGTATTTGAGCCTGGGCTAATACATGACTTTTAGATGTTAAGTGACACATTTTATTGTCCATCGTTTTTGATTCTGTTTGTTTATGATTCCTTTTTTTTCCATATAGTTTTGCTATAGCAAAGCTTTTTGGTAACATATTTTTATTTGTAACACTGGGCCTTATGTGTTTTTAATTTCTTTTTCTTCCTCTACTTGTAGCTATACAAGCAGGATAAGAATTACTTTCCTCAGAAGAAGAAATTATTATTTCAGTTTGGAATCCAGGAATAAATGAAACAAAGCTGTTGTCAAGCCACTGTAAACAGCACATAAATAAAAGTCAAGGTCAGTATGGCTGTGGCTGTCCACTTGCTATTAAGAAAGAGGCACATTTCTGGGGGCAAGGTAGCAGGACCTGAAAAACTGCTGCTTTTGTACTCAAGGTAAAAGATTTAATATGTATGGGTTGTTTCCCAATAGAGATTGCAAAAGGCATTCATACTTGAGTTCATGAAAGGAAAAAATACACTCATTCCTGTTACTTCCTTTCAAAATATCCAAATGATTCTTTGCTCTTTCATTTGCACTTTCAGGATTTCTGTTCTGGGTTCTGGTATTTCTGGTCAAATTCAGCATCCTGCTTTCTTTGAGGTGAATTCATGACTTCCCAGGCCACCATGACACAGAGGGCTGGCACCCAACTCTAATGTCAAACATGCACCCAGAGACAGGTTTTGCTTTCCATTTCTGTTGTGTTTCACATGATTCCCAGGTAGCCATGAAGAGGTTTTTCTAAACATATGGTCTCGTTATGGGTGCAGCCAAAGTGTACGAAAAGCTGTGCAGACACTCCCACAGATATTCATGGTCCTGTTGCATCTGCTGCGCCCGAGGAGCCATCCATGCTCACCTCTTCTGGATTTCCAGGAAATGCTGAAGTCATTTACCATTTATATTAAAATGCATCAAGGGAAACGGTGTATCTAGGTTGCCAAAAATATATTATGTGGTTGGCTATAAAAGTAGGTGGCAGGCACAGCAAAAGGGATGATTGTATTCTAGTTTTACCATGGTGCCATTTCCCCCTGCCTCTTCAAGGAAAGTAGCATTAAGCTTTAATAAATTGATATGATCTGTAATTAAAATATCAGACCCAATTGGCTCCTGAATATATTACTTGCCCAAGGATAGGTTCAGTGATGTGGTGACTGACATCATTCTGGCTTTTGAATGTAGAGGGATTATTTTCTACTTGAAAATTTCCTGATTTTTCAGAAGATGTCTACTCCTAAATCACTTGCATATTTCTGAAAAAGGCATATTCCCTCTCTCTTGGAAAGGAAAACACTGGAAGAAAACACTGTTTTCTAAGAACACAGCTAATTAAAAGGCATGGCAATGAAAACAAATACATAAAACTTAATACAGATTTAGACTAAATAGAAGTGTTGGGATTGAGTTTCTCTCTGGAAGAAAACCCTGCTGGTGTGAGTCAGCTTAGAGCAGGAAGGAATCTATCCCACGGTTTCTGGTTAACTTATAAAAGCAGGAGAGACTTGTGGAAACACAACACACAAGGGAAACACTCAGAAAGGCCATTGTAGACTGCTAATGAGATAAATGTCCCTGACGTCTCCTGATAGCCCATGGGGAAAATAACACTTCTCCAGAGGGTGATTCAGAGTGAATGTACTAGAATCCGGTGCTTTCTCTGGAGAATCCTTTCTTCCCAGGGACTGCAGGAATGACTCCACTGGCTCCGAAGTTGCTTTTAGAAATGCCCTCTAAAAAGCATGGGCAAGGAACTGATAGAAAATCAATTAAAGCCAACAGTTTCAAAACATCAGTTCTGAAGAGAAATCAAACCTCAGTACACTTTGCTGAGCCATGGTGCCATACCCAAGGCAGGAAGTTCCAGAGGGTAGGCAGAGCTCTATCTCCTTCTAAACTGGTTTCATTCAGAGAGCAAGTATTTTTCTAGTGGAAATCCCAGTGTTTCCAACTTGCTAAATCTCAAGTTTAAGTTTCCAAAATAGTGGACTTTCTGCTGTATCTAAGTCTTACATCTTCTAGGCTTGTCACGACGAAGCTGGGCAGTTGTCAGTCCCACAGTGGCTGCTACTCTCACTTTGCCACAACCACCTCTACTTCTGAAAAGCTGTTGCTTCCCTTTGGGCATCTGCTCTGCATATGTCTAGTCAGAAGATTCTTTTGAGTAGATTCTGCATTATTTTAGTCTTCAGTAGCAATTGGCCCTTTGGTGAAATGACTAGCATAAATTATATAACCAGGGTTTCCTGGAAATTCGCAGGACTCCACAATTTGTCCCCTTCCTTCTGTTTTCCAGAGTTCTACCAGGCTTCGAAAACAAGTCATGAGAATAAAACAGTGTGGTAACTACCACCAAGGGCCTCTGGCATCTTCTGCTCCATCTCAGCAAGAGGCTAAATTATGCAATACTTTGCTGTATTTTTCCATTTTACTCTATGACATCAATATTCTTGCCATCATAAAAACAAATGAAAACCAAGTTTTCCTCTCTTCTCATTAAGACATGCACTGCATATTTAAGATTGTCTCTTGAGAAAATTTTATGGACAAATATTACAGAATATACAGCAGATGTTTATGATCTCCAATTCCAAGCAAGTTCCAGCCTGGAAACTTAATTAAGGCATATTTACACTGATTTCAGAGGAGCTTTGCCCAGATGAGTGTTGCCAGTTCCAATCCACACTTGTTTCTGTATTTTTTAACATCTACATTAGGTACAGATGGACTCGAACAAAATCCATATACAAATAAAATCAAAGTTTTGATTACCTGTCTCCAAATGCTCAAGTATTTTTCTTGCATCTAAAAAGGAAGTGGTAGATCATGAAGTGAATGTGTTTCAGAAATAGTCAGAGCTGTCTCCAGTTTCACTAAATGTTGCTGGGGCTCATTGTTTTTTGTAAGGATGGCATTCCTATAATCCATCTTGCCTAAATGGGGGTACACAGTAAAGAGTTTCTCTCTTTGTTGCCGAGAAAGAGAAGCCTAAACTCAGAAATTCCTACAATCTGTTAATAGGTACGGTCACTAAAGGAGAAAAAGAACAGCCTATTTTGAAACTTCAGACACACTCAGAGTTAAAATACCTCTCTGACAAATCTTGCCTGTAAAGGGGCAGATGGTTAGAGTACAAGAGGATGTGGCTTAGATTTCTCTTACCAATATAAGCATTTTTCCATTTGAATGTAAAAATTTTATAGGTTCTTGCCTGCTTGAAAATATAACAGCACATTTATCTAACAGAAAGGAGGGGTTTTTTTTGTACAAAATATACTGTGGAATGATCTTGGCATCAAATGACATTACAGACTGAAATGAGACGGAAATAATGAAAACAGAAGCAACAGTTTGTTTGCCTTTTCCAGAAACTCTCCACTGGCAGCTCCAAATCAGAACTTAAAAAAAAGTCTTATGTAAAAGTAATAACAAGGTCAAGATTTTGATTTCTGTAATTTGATCAGTTTTACAGGATTATTTTGTTTTTCCTCATTAGAATGTAAATATTACTTCTGGAGATTTGTTTATGCAAGCCTGTTTTAGCATATATTTTACAACTACTGGTGTCAAATCTGTTCTCTATTAGTGGGAGTTACAGAAGACTGTGATCTATGGATAGTTAAATCCATTTTTCAACTAGTTCTGTAGGAATGTGACATTCATGAATGGCCTACCTCCAACTGCACAGGCATCTGTAGATGTCTTTAAATGAAGTGAACAACACATCAGGTCTGAAATAAGAAAACAGGAAATCCATGGATGGATACAGCTTACAGACTGCAGTTAATAGATGATACAGATGAAGAAACTTCCATAGCTTCCACTGCTTTCCTATATGGTCTATTTTTGCTAAGCAGGTTATACTAGCACTCTGAAATTCAGTTTCTGTTGATTAGTTCCTAAAAATGTCCATGCTAAAATCAGTAATTCTCTTTAATTTTTTTTCTGGTGAATATGTTATTAGCATGAGAAAAAGCCATGCTGGGTCACAGCTGAAGTTCATCAAGCTCATTATCTTGTGTTAGCAGTCGTCAATAAATTACTTAGGGAGCAAATGTAAAAAATGAGCAACTCCTAAGCTAAATAAGCTATTTCTCTTGGAAGCAGACTACAAAGGGAATGATGGTGAGGGGAAGAGAGTTATTATCCTGTAATTCAGGAAAGGACATCTTAGAGCGGTTTCAGGAATAATGAAAGAGAGAGTAAGAGATGAAGGGACCCCCTGACCTGCATAGAACCCTGTATAACAGGACTGCATGGACACCTATAATTCCCTGCAATGTTCCAGTCTCAGCTGACACCCTTCATGAAGCACAACTCTAGAGCTTTCCTTTCATCTCAGTCTTTCTTCACTTTCTGAAATGTCCCATCTCCAAAACTCATGTTGTATCTCCCATTCCTTCCTTCTTGCTTCACCAATGTATCTTTGCAATTCACTCTGATGTCACCACAAAATTCAACTTTTTGCCCCAAGGATGCAGATAAGTAAGTTTCTTTGCTTGTTTTCTGTTTTCTTCCTCCTCCTCACCACTCCCCAGCCTTCAGGACAAGAAAATATAATGCATATGCTATTGTTAAACATGAACTGATTTCAAGAACAAGAAAGTTTGCAGCAAACCTTCCTCTGATTACCTTTCCCTGCTAATGTTTCTTCAATGGGGTCTCAGGTGCTTGAGCTGGAACATGCTGGAAGGTGATGAAAGTGGAAGAGAAGTAATTTCCATTCATTTTCTGAGCAAAAAGCTGAGATCATGACAGACACAGAACAGTATTTTCCAGCTATGGCTTGGCTTGTTTACATCAGTTGGAGTAGGATTTTAAACCACTTCACATCAGCATAGTAGAGAAGATTTCTTTCCTTCCTCCTAGAATGTGCAGCAAAATCTGGGAGAATTTCTGTAATCATAATGGATAAGAAGTGATTGAGGCATAAACCAGTAATTTTACTGATTTAATAGTCAGAAAAATGATTTGATGCAATTTCATAAACTTGATGATATACTGAATGACAGAAGATGACAAAGATGTTCCATATCCTAACAATGAAAACTTGGGAGACTTTTTTGCAATCAGTATTTCATCTCATAGGCCTGATTTTGAAGGAGATGCTGAGTGGCAGTCATTCCAATGGCAATGGCTATTTCACTTTGCTGGACTAAAGCATGAACTGGTAAACTCTTCAGGGAAAGGTGATGATTCTATGTCCCAAAATCACAGAATTGGTGGTGGAAAAGACCATCTGATTCAACCTGCCTCTTCAAGCAATGATGCCTAGGGACAGGAGGACCATGTTCAGATGGATTTTTAAGATCTTCCGCAATGTAGATTGCACCACCGCTTGGGGCAAGCTACACCAGGGCTCAGTCATCCTCACAATATAAAAGCTCTTTCTGACATTCAGAGTGAAGCTCCTGTGTTTCAGTTTGTGCCCACTGCCTCTGGTCCTGTCACTGGGCACTCTGAAAAAGAGGCTGGCTCCATGCTCTGTGAATCATCTTTTCAGGTGTTTATATACATGATGTGAGTCTTCTCCTCTAGGATGAACCATCCCTCCTCTCTCACCCTTTCCTGCTAGGAGAGATGCTCCAGTCCCTTCATTATCTTAGTGGTCTTTTGTTAAGGATTCTCTCTAGTGCACACCGGAGCCTGGAGCTGTACCCAGCACCCTAGGTGTGGCCTCTCCACTACTTAGGAGAGGGGATGGATCACCTCTCTCATTCTGCTGGCAAAACTTCGCCTAATGCAGCCCAGGATACCATCGTTGTGGCCTTCTTTGCCACAGGGGCATATCTGTGGCTTATCTCAATTTGGTGCTCATCAGGACACCCAGTTCATTTTCCTGCAGAAAATTGGGTGACCTCTAGAATATACTGCATGGGGTTGGTCCTTTCCAGGTTCAGGACTTTTCAGTTATCCATGTTGAAGTTCAAGAAATTCCTCTCAGACCACTTTCCCAGCTTGCTAGGATCTGTATAGCAGCATCCTTCTGGTGTTGGTCACTCCTTCCGGTTGTGTACCGTCAGCAAACTTTCAGAGCATCCACCAAACTCCATAGTCCAGATCCAGTCCACATTAATGAAAATGTTTAACAGGACAGGACTGAATATTGATCCTTGGGTACACTGCTTGTTGCCAGCCCTCTTCTAGGATTCGTGCCACTTATCACCACACCATGTTCAGGTTACATAAGAAGTAACCACAGTAAAAAGAAACTCTTCCCGTGGTGGTTTGTACAATAAGTAGGTTGTGGGCACCAGAGCAGAACTGGAGAAACCTGAGGACATCTTCATTTGAATGTAAGTATCTGCAAAGCCTCAGACTTCTACTGGTCTGCTGTGTGGGTCATTCATGTTTTAGTGTTTTCTTTATACATCTTAAATCTGTTGATTTTAATCTATGAGTTGGAGAAATAGTCTATCTGGAGAACTCTGACAGATGATTCATTCCTTCAAAGACTAACACTAACATTAATTTTGTTGAGAAATATGAGGGGAATCAGATCCATGACAGAAAAAAAGTCCAAATTTTATTAAAATGTTATGAACATCTAAGGCATCAATAATTGTAGAGCTTTCTCTATACAGGAAAGAGTTAAGATATTGCGTAGGTACAGTGGTAAGCTATACGTTCCCTCCACTTCCTACATCTAGTAAAGCGTGATTTTATTTTTTTTTATGGAGAGAATTAAGTGACACTTCTTGTGTGCTAGATTTTTGTCTTAATGAAAAGTGTCAAAAGCAATAGCTAACACAGGTGTCTTTGCTGCTGATCTCCCAGTTGCTAATGGTTGCCAATTATTTTACATGAATAATTGCTTGTGCTATTTCCATCCATTTAGAATCACAGAATTATGGAATCAGAGACTATGCTGAGTTTGAAGGGATCCATCAGGACCATTGAGTCCAACTGCTGACACTGCACAGCACCAGCCCAAGAATCGCAGTGTGTGCCTGAGGGCATTGTCCAAATTGTTCTTAAACTCTGCCAGACTTGGTGACCACATCCCTGGGGAGGCTATTCCAGTGCTCAAACACCCTCTGGGTGAAGAACTTTTTCCTAATATTCAACCTAACCCTACCCTGGCTCAGCTTCAGGCCATTCCCTTGGGTCCTGTCACTGGTCACCACACAGAAGAGATCAGTGCCTGCCCCTCCTCTTCCCCTCAGGAGGAAGTTTCCGACTGCAATGAGGTCTCCCCTCAGTCTCCTCTGCTCCTTGACGAACAGACCCAGTGACCTCAGACACTCCTCTTATGGCTTGCCCTCCAGACCCTTCACCATCCTCATGGCCCTCCTTTGGTTGCTCTCCAATATCTTACTGTAGTTTATGTATTTTGGTGCCCAAAAGTGTGCACAAGACTCAAGGTGGATTTAATTGAACTTAGTCAAAAGTCTTCTGAGATTATGGGGCATTACCACAAGTACTGATCAAGTGATTCCCCAAGAAGACTTTCCTCCTTCTAAAAATCAGGCTGGGTCCTGTTTTTTTAAATTATTATTTGGTTTGTTGATTCTTATTTCTTAGATCAAGGTTATGTTATTTTAAATTCTTCAGAACAACAGAATCATTGTACAAATAGGACCTGAAGTTGTTATTAATCCCTGGCACATAACCCGAACATGCGCATGAATAAATCAGCAGATGCATGCTAATGCACACACACTCTTATTCTCCCTTTCTTTTTAGGATTCATTCTCTTCTACTTAGTTGGTTTATGTTGTTTCAATATTTTAGTTGACTGCTATAGAGAAGGCTGTAAATATACACAATGGGCTTGCCAGGTACAAGAAATACATTCATGCTTATTTTCTAAGGCGGTGTTTTCTATAAAGTCTCAGTAGCCAAATTACAAATGCCAACAACACAAATGCAAAGTGATGCGCTTTTTGCTGCTGCCTTTTTGAGGAAAATGAGAGTCTTATTTATTTATTTCTCCATTTATTAATACAGTATCTGCACAGCACCTGCAATGGCAGCCTCTTCAGCAGCCTGACTGGCACCCTGGTTTCTATGGCAACTGAAAAAAAGGGGAACTTAGTGAAATGAAAGCGGTGAATGCCTCAGCTTTACTGGTAGCAGGGAAAAAAAAAAAGGAGGCCTCATTTACATTCTGGTGCATAAATCAGCTAAGTGATGTTTCCTGAATAATTTCTGGTGGTTTGAAACTGCACATTCATGGGGAGTTTGTATTTTTTATTAGGGAAAAACTGAAATTCCCCACAGCAGTTTATCAGTAAAAATTTGTGGTGGGGGGAAACACACTTGAGAAACTGGAATATTGAGCTAATTGTTCTGTCTGCTCTAAAGATAATAAAATGGATTATTAAATTTTAATTACTAAAACAAGGGAGTTAGTTGGAAAGTTTTCTTCATCAGTGACACAAATATGTTGAGTCGCGGAAACATCTGCTATGCTAAGTGACCCATTTCTAAACAAACAGCTTAAGAAAAGGGAGAAATCTAAATGCAAACAAAGCCTCTTTTAGTACCTTAGACCATTTCTTGGACAATAATACATTCCAAGGGGATGTGCATATTCTCTGATTGTAGGACTTCTGCCTTTGGGTTTATTACTTCCCTCCATACAAACAGGGCCTTAATCCTGAGGCTTTGAAGTGTATTCACACTTACAAGAGTGGCAGCTAAGGAACATCAAAGTTCCCTACAAATAATAAAAAAAGGTATTTTTATGTAGAGTTAATGAATGCCTTTTTTTCTAAAATGTTTTAAAGGACAATTATCTTATTTTCAGAGAAGCGCCTTAATTTTATAATTTATCTATCAATTTGTGAATAATCACCTTAAAATGAAAATAGAAATTATCTAATATCCTCAAAACACATTCCAGGCTTTAATTTTAGACTGCTCATTAAGCATATGTCCAAATCCAGTCAGAAGTCCAAAACTGCCTATTAGCCCACTATTGCCACTCTTTCAGGATGAGGCTTTGGTCTGGAAGGGCGAATCTAGGATTCTTGTAGAATCTGGGAGAACCAGACACAGATAAAGCTGGGAGTGCAACAGGCCAAAGGGCACCTCGGCTATTCCCAAGTTGAATGTGACTGCTCTGAGGCCGCCAGGCTGCAGGCAGGAAAGAGAACAAGTTCATGTGGGCTGCAGAGTTCAGTGTCCTTATCCCTCCTCTGACACAAGAGTATACCTTGCAATAGAAGAGACCTCCTTAGGAGCTCCTTTGCCAAGGCTTTTTCAGGAAAAGCAGTTAAATTCTGATTTTTTTCTTTATGTGTTGAGCTCATCAAGACCAATTTAAATGATTCCACTAGAAAACATGCCAAGATTTTATAGCTTTAATGTTAAGCAAGATGATTTCATCTCAATTTTGTGACATTTGATACTTTTATTTAAAGCCAGTTAACTGGAATAATGAGATTGCATGAACATGCCCACTTTAATTTTTTTTAAAGAAACCTAAATATCTTGGTTTGAAAATATTAAACCCAAAGACCTTGACAACCCGAGGTAAATAACAAGAAGAAAAAAATTAAAATAAATGCATCTTGTCTTTGAAGATAAAAGTATGAATGCTTTTGAATGCATTCTGAGTCCATTTTATCATGCATGGCTGCAGAGGATTAACTTATTAAGGAAGAGCTACCAGACTGTTTGGGGATTCTTGAGAGAGTTTATAATTTTGTTTTTCTGTGTGAGTGTAACGTAAAATATAGAAATTTTCAGAACATGCTTGATTACATCTCTATTGAACAGTAATATGAACCCTGTTGATATATTTGCAAGGATACTTTTCATTTTGGGTCTATAAATGCTCTGATAGATATCAGCAAAGAGCAGATGGCTTCACAAAGGGCGTTTGAAAGCTGCCTCCCTCCTGCCAGAAGCTTTTCACACTCCCACTTTGTCTGGCTTCAGAGAGATTCCTCGGTGGCAGAGAGCTCTCTCTGTGCCTGTCCTGCTGCTGGTGGAAGACTCACATAAGCAGTTCTGCATTGTTTAGTGCATTTGCTCAATTTCAGTGGCTACAGCCCTTTAGGAGGACCACTTCCTGGCACCCACCTGTGGAAGGATATATATTCAGAGCATTTGAGCTGGATAAATAACTGGACTAGATGTTGGCAGTGCATAAGCTAGGTGTTGGCTCTCAGGACGTAGCTGGAGCTCAGTGGCTTCAGCAGGGCAGCCTCGAGTCATTGATGAGGCACCAGAGCAAGGGCAGAATGGTCACACAGAAGTGGCTGCAAGTTTTTTGGTACGGCTGCTGGTGAGAGTGGATTTTTAACAGGTTAATCCAGGTCCAGGCCAAATCCAGTTTGGTCCAGTCCAAATCCAATCTCGTCCTGTCCAACCAAATGAACTGTGACAGATGGCAGGGATCTCACAATGCTTCTTCCAGTTAGAGGATCTTTCTGGGTCATGACACTAAGCAGAAGTCTAGAAAATATAGATGTGCAAAAAAAATCCAAAAGCTGGAGGACTTTTTGGTCATAGTCACTGTGTGATGAAGCAAAATGTCAAAACCACCCTTAGCCTTGTTAATTATGTTGTTTTGGGGACAACAAAATAATATTTTCTGCCTGTTTGTGTTGTAAACATGGATTTTTTTCAAAGGTTTTTCATTTTTATGTTGCAATGCTCCAAGTGACAGGCATAATACCACCATTATTTTTCATGTCAAAGATAGCTGCTACAAAATTTTGCAATTACAGAACTTTGATTTTAGTGCATGAGAACTACAGATCAACTGTCCTATTTGACAAATAACTGCAATGATATTCAAGCAGTTCATTATTTGCCCAGCTTTTCTACTGCTGCAACAATAGGAAAACAGTATAATACAAGTGTTGATGGACTAATTGGATGTTTTTGGGTTTTTTTTGGAGAAGGGAGGATATTTTTTGGTAAGATATTACTGATATAAGGAACTCATTACTCTCTTTCTTGACCATTGTAAAAGATATATCTATCTACTTCTGCCTCCCATATTTTTTGAAAAAAATTTAAGTGATAGGATTTACCTCCTTGGTTATTTTTTTCTTATTTTTTCTAGTGTGACAGTAGGAACTAGCTCTTCTAGAACTGCTAAAATATCAAATCCCTGAATAGCTTCAAACAGCTACAAGGTGTGCTCTAAAAAGAAAGAAAGAAAACCCCTTTTTCTTCCCTCTAAACAGGAAGGATTTTTCCAGAGACTGTGGGAGTCTATGGAAATATCAAGAAGCTAGGGAATCCTTAATTTTTTTTTTTAATCAAACATATAATGATACTGTGATCATCCATGTATGAAATGATGGGCCTTCTCAATAAAGCCAGATGTAGGCACTCTGTTTAAATTGCCCTACAAAATGTGTTTACTTCCTTCTTCCAAGAGGGATAGACAAACCTATTTTTCTAAACTGGAGGTCTCAGACACTAAAGTCGTAGCATTCCTTTAATAACTTTTAGATTTTTTTAATTTTGTGTTTTCTTGGAGAAAACAAGGGCAGTCTATGGTGTTGGGACAGCCTGAATTTTCAAAGTGAGAAGAGTGAAAGCTGTGCCACTGCAGTATAAAATGCAATTATCTGCTGAGAGGGGATGGGTGATGTGGTATGCACAAGCACACAGTGCCATGGAGAAGTGTTTCACATGACCAGCCTTGCTTTTGAGTGATGTGGCTCTGAAAAACTGAAATCTCATCATGTTCACCTGTTGTGGGTCATTCCACCTTTCTTTTTTATGCTGTTTCTTGCACTACTATAAGCTACAGAACCTCCTTGTCTTCCTGATCTACAACTTCATAATTGTGCACTGAATTCCCTCAGTGTTTTTATTCACCAAATAGCACTGCCTCGTGCTGACTTCCTCATATTTACTCAGTATCTTATTTTAAACATTCTGCCGGGAGTGCCTCAATATTCAGGTAATACCATTTGCTATCCTCTTTTATCTCAGCCCCCAAGGAAGGTGATTCTTCCTCCCATCAGTGTGGGGTAAGAGAATCATTGTTTGTTTCTATTCTTTGGAGTGTATTCCACAAGGGATATTCTGTGACAAATTGATTTTGCCTCAGATCACAGTTCAGACTCTGGAAACGCCTTTTGATGAAAAGGTGGCATTTGACAGGTTGCTGTATGAATTGAGGTATCAGTCTCACATTTGTGTTTCAAATTAACTCAGTGAGTTAACGGGCAAAATGACAGAGCCTTGCAACTCTTCTAAGAGATGTACAGGAAGCTATTTACAAATAGGTCCTCTCAAAAAAATTAAACTATTTTTTTTCACACAAGGTTGATAAGTATGTTGGTTTCATGTTCTCTCCTGAATTTCATTCAGTGTTGTGGAACAACAGTTTAGTTTAAATAAATGTTTCCTTTGCGGCAAAAAGAGGGAAGGGAAAAGTTGTGTATTATTCCACTTGAAAAAGAAGGAATAATTTGTGGAAGTTGTAGCTGAAGGTAAAATGTTGGCTCAGTCTTAATTATAAGCAGAGTTATTTATATGCCTTATTTAAAATACATAGCCTCTTCTGCCATTGGGTGCATGACTCTCTACCTCCTGCCCCTTAATGCTGAAAGAAATTTTTTTATTTTTTCATCTCTGCCAAAAATAGTGTCCAATTTTTTTTCTTGGTGAATAATTTCCATTATTCATCTTGCTTATTCAAGAACCAAACTGATTCCTTTTACAAATTCTTTAATAAATAATGTATGTGATTTTGGTGCTCTTAAATGGCAAACAGATTACAAACTTGATAGCTCTAATATAGATATGCATTGGAAACTTGGAGTTGAGGTTTCTCTAAGTCTGACCCACAGTCTGCACAACATGTTGCCCTTCTGCTTGTCAACAATATTAAAAAAAAAAAAAAAATCTTGGCATTAGTCATGAACTTTCTATGTCATTAACACTTAGACAACTGACTAGCCAAAGAAAAAAAACTAGCAGGAGGCATCAGAATAAATCAATGCCTTTGTTTCTTCTACTCAATTACCCTTAATGCAACTAAAAGACCAGCGCAGCTTCAAACAAGATTAAATTTTTTTTGGACAAAACTTGCTCTCCAGAACAGGAGCAAATGTACTTATTTTCTAAGACAACAAACTAGACTTGGTCTCATTTGCAATTACGCGTAAGCCTTTGAATATGGGGCAGCTTTTGGCTGTCTTCTGGATCACATGGCGTGAGGCACCTCCGTTTCTACATGAAAGGCTCCACCTTCATTGCTCAGCCCCAGCAGACTGTGCCCAGCAGGCAGAGGTTAGAGATGATGATTTCATGAATGCAGTTACTTCGCTGCTTTGCAGCTGGCAGAAAATCGGGAGCTTCTTTCTCTCTGCCTCACTTTCTCTGCCTTTGTAAGCAAGTGGTAACACACACATCATTCCTGGAAAGTCGATTTGTTTAAAGTCTATCGTGCTTATTTTGCCTCTTCTCCTCCTAAGAGAGGTGAGAGCCTCCTAGAACACAAGTTGCCTTCTGTCATCTGCATTTTCAACTCATTTGCCTCTACAATCAAGAATCAAATTTTAAAAAGTCTGTGAAGCATTCTGAGGAATTGCTGAGTTGTTGGGCTGCATGTATTGTATATTTCTTTCCTATGCTTTTAGAAGAACTGGGAGCATTACCTTGCAATCTTATTGCTTGAATGTCTCTGTTACTCAGTAGCTATACCCAACAAGAACAAAACCCATCAGTTTAGCATGACGTTACATTTATTTTAATCTTTCTAACACATTATAGCACTGTCAATAGCTGAGAACATCAGATCTAGTGGATTTGTCAGGATATTCATCTCCTTCCTCCTGTTTCTATTGCATGACTGGTCATAAGCAAAGTAGGTAGCTGCCTAGGGCATCAAGCTGAAGGGAATGAGATTGCTGCTCTTGCCCTCAAGCTTTTGCTGCCTTTTGCAGATATCTGGAAATCCCCCAGCTTGCTGTGGGTGCTGCCTTTCAGGGAGTGTGCGGTGGACCCTGCATGAGTGACAGCAGAATCAGTAAGCTTTGATTCTTGCTCTGGCCCCCATAGCATGCACTGACCAGAACTAAAGTTTATTTTTGCTCAAAGTACTCTGGCATCTCTGCTGTCTTCCCCAGCAAAAAACAATAGCAATATGCTATCCTGGGACTGCATTCAAACTTCCCTGTGTTGTGTCAAGCAGGTCAGCATTTTGATTATTTCAAAGACTTTGTTTCTCATTTTATTCACTGTATTTCATTGCCCCCATAACAGTGAAGAAAAATCCCTGTAGCAAAGGCCATAGTGTTTTTTGCAAATAAAGGAACTTGAAATAGAAGCTTAGTTTGAGGAACTTCTGTACAAATAGTTGTGATTTAAAAAATTTTATAAAATTTGACAATATTTCACATGATAGGCTACTTCTAATTCTGACACATATATTACTGCAGTGGTTTTGTATAAACATACATACATACATACATACATACATGCCTGGATATACATGTATACATTTATTTATCCTGGATGCCTAATGGAGAGACAGAATGCTCTCCCAAGCAGCTTTAAGTGTGGTAATCTGATTTTTGAGAAATAAAACCATTACAGATTCTTGCAAAACTGCAGAGTGGAGCAAAATATCAGAGATTCCCCCCTTTCCTTTATGCTGGTGTTTATTATATGAGATTACCAGGATCAGGATCAGTTGTTAGGATCCTAGACTGGCAAGACTGTACAATGAAGGTGGGGAGCTGAGAAAATATGATCTTTTAAAATTAGATTAGAAATACTCTTTCTGCAGCACTTAGTATCTGGATCAGAGCATTTCCACCCCAGCTGTGGGTTGTGTATGGCAATGTGGGACTTTTTTTCCCCTGGCTTACCCTCTGCTATAAAAATAGTTAAATCTCAGAGTAAGGTTAATTTAAAAAATCCAATCTGCTCCATTCTTTTATGAAAAAGTGAAATAAAATAACGTATCTCTATTCATACTTCTGGCAAAATTCCAGTATAATGACTTCTGGTGGTGACAAGCTACATTTAACTTCAGTTTTGTGGGCAGAGTTAGTTGTTAAGTTGCTCTGTTAAACCACTGCAATCCAACACTGTGTGTGCAATTTCAAATACTTTCAGTATCAGATTGGACTTTTATATCTTGTTTTCCGTAGGGAGTGACAAAAGAATTTTAAAACAAATGCATTCAGGTATTTTTTTTTTTTGTAAAAGGGCACTATATGTTTACTAGTCACTTATGCCCCATCCTGATACTGCATCAGGCTGCAAACATCCTCAAGGGCTGTGTAATTACTGGAAGTGCACTAAGCACAGTTAACCAGAGAAACAATTTGGCTATTCATTTAATGGCAGATCTGACTGGAAATTTTAATGAAAATTGTGGGTGCAATGTGACAATTATGGCACAGCCCCTACAAGAAGAATTGTATACTGTTTTGGATGCAAAACCTCTCTGTTGGATTAAATGAAGACTGTGTGTAACAGTAATAGTGCATCTTCTCTGCAATTCTGTCTTGGAATGGTTGCTAAAGATCACTAAAACAGTTTGAAATGCCAGAGACCACGGTATCAGAAAAGGACAGGCAATATTGCTGCATTCACTCCTAACTTCTATCTGTTTTATCAATTCAGCCAACAAGAGAATCTTAAAGGTGGCAATCAGAGGTCTTTAAAACTAAGCATTGCATATCTTTTTAGAAGGATAGTTATCTACAGTTTAGGAAAAATGAATTATTCTTTTTGTTTGAGATAAATCTTTTCATCAATACTGGACTAAGCTCATTAAATTTTTTTGAGTCCTTTTTGAGCCAAGATGCAAGAAATATTTTTCTACCTTAGAGCTGCCAAGGTAACTTGGGCTACAGACGTCCCTGATTTTGAGTGGTATATTCTACTGTGTAGACCTGCAGTTTCCCATTGCATGAATTATTCTAATTTCAGAGTTCTTACTGTACTGCCTTTTTCCTAATACTAAATCATATTTGATTTAGTATTAAATCAATATTCATATTAAATCAAATTTGTATTTGTGTTATTTAGTATTAAATCAAATTTGATTCTTGATTGGAGACACAAATTAGCTGAAACTGTAGATGGCAGAAGGCAACTTGTGTTCTAGGAGGCTCTCACCTCTCTTAGGAGGAGAAGCAAAATAATTTCCTCTTAGTACTGGAGGAAATTACTGACTGATAGCAGTACACAAAGTCATAAACATACAAGTCTTTTAAAGCTACTGCACTCGGAAGCCATTTCCTTATCAATTCAGAGTACATGGATACATTCTGTAAAAAAAATGCAAACTCTACAGTGCAGCATAAGGCAAACGTCCCAAAATGTGTTACAAAAAAGTCATTTAAAAACGTCATATCTCTAACCATTTAAAGTAAGTGAGCAGTGGAATTCCCCTGCTTCACTGCCAGTTCTCAAGTTGTAAGCAATAAAGACCGGAGGGGAAAATATTTTGCTAATAACAGTGTTTCCACTGAAATTGCTATCAACAGTATCAGTGCAGTGCCAAGAACTTGAAGTGTAACGTTCCCCCATGGCTGCCCGCATGCCGCAGGAATGCATCCTTCTCCCCACGCCTATCCAGATGCTGGCTACAGCACGATGATCTCTCCACAAGTGTCCATTGTACCATAATGAGCACCACAACTCTCCCGCAGAGGAAACACATCAGAAAAGGGTGTGGGAGGGCTGGGAGCAGCGCTGTAGGGGTGGCTGTTTGTACTGCAGGTGCTGGGAACGATGTGGAATCTGCTCTGCAGCTCGAAGGGGCAGCTATGTAACAGTGATTGTGCCATGCAAGCATAACTCCGCAAGCCTTCCGAGACATTAGTCTGGTTTTATAACATTTTTTAAACACCCATATGGGATCATTTCTCTGTGGGATTGTTCTGTTTGGTTCAGAAATAGGGAACTAGAGCTAGGAGGAAAACTGGAATTTATAGTGTGACAATCGAATTTTGATCTGTAGTGAATTTGTGTTTGTTGCAGATGAGGAGGAGTTTGGTTAAGAAGACAAATATTGTTTCCAGTATAAAATAGAGTCGTTTGTCTACTGGATCTTCTGATCTTAAGTTAGCCAAAGTACACTTTTTTTAATTAAGCCATTTTTAGAGACCAGAAATGTTGATCTGTTACCATCTAAAAATGCAAGTGTTTCCATAATTTAAATGCCAGGTGGATTTTTCTCAAGCAATCCCAAAGCTAGCGTAGCGCAAATATATTTTCTGTATCCTCGTGTAGGCTTTTCTAAGGTGACCTACCTACTCTCTGTGTAAATGGTTCATCTGCATTATCTTTGCATATGACAAAGGAAGAACTTTACCAATATTTTTATTAATATTTTTGTAGGAATATCTGAGAATTTCTTTGTCGGAGTGTAAGTATGGAGGGCAGCTTGCACAAACACAGCTCGCTCCAATATATATTGGCCATGTTCATGTTATCCTTCAGGAGCACCACGAGCCATGGGGTGGCCGTTAGTTTGTAATAATATTTGTAACATTCAGGTATTCTTTTTTTTTTTTCTTGAATGTAATAATTGAATGTTTTTCTTTTCCATTCAAAGTATTCAAAACAAGTAAACATGTTGCGATCCACTAAGGTAGTGTGGGCTTGTTTCAGGAAATGTTTCTCTAGTCCTGAGGTACCTAGCATGATCACAGGTCAGGATGTTGGAGGGACAAGTCTCTCTAGGAAACTGTTTGGGGCTTTCATGGATTGCTGGTCTCAAATTGAGACTGTCCTTCCCCATAATGTCTGTCCAGAGTAGTTCCTAGTAGCTGAGGCCAGTCTCTTAAAGGCAAGAGCTGAATAATGTCTCAATGTGGCTACCCTGGTTTTGGCTTGGATGGACTTAATTTTCTTCACAGTAGCAAAGTGTTTAGGGCTTTGATTTGGGTCTGTGCTGAACACAGGATTGATAATGTAGAGATATTGCTGTTACTACTGAGCAGGACTTGCACAGACCCAAGGCCTTTCCTGCTTTTCATGCTACCATGCTGGTGAGGAGGCTGGGGATGCACAGGAGGTTGGGAGGAGGCACAGTTGGGACAGGGAATCTCAATTGACCAAAAGGATATTCCAGACCATATGAAATCATGTTCAGTATATTAACTGATTAACTGGGGGGAATTAGAAGAAAAGGGAGGACATTTGGAGTAACAGCATTGATTTTTCCCAAGCAACTGTTATGCCTGATGAGGCCCTGCTCTCCTGGAGATGGCTGAACACCTGCCTGCCCACAGGAAGCAGTGAATCAACTCCTTATTTTGCTTTGTTTGTACTTACAGATTTTGCTTTGCCTGTTAAACTGTCTTTATTTCAACCCGCGAGTTTTCTGGCTTTTACCCTTCTGATTCTCTCTCTGAGCCTGCTGGTGGGAGAATGTAAGAGTGGCTGTGTGGAGTTGGCTGCTACCTGGGGTGAAATCATGACAGTGCCCAAATGAGATCTAGAAACTCTATGGGGCAAGTAGCCAGAAAAACAGAAAAATGAGACAAACTGGAGGCCATGGAGAACTAGGCCAAATGACTTGCTTTACTTGGACTGTGGGACCCTTTCAGTTTCAATGGAAAGGAGGCCTGGGTGAGAGTGCCTGTATAAGCCAAAGCTGTGCAGAAAATGGTATCCAAATTCAATCTTGCCACATTTGTGGTAGTTCAGAGAAGGAAGTAGTAAGTGTGGCTTCTTTCAACCTAGTCTGTAATATGTCCTTCAAAAAAGATGAATTGTGCTCCAAAAAAGGACTGTCAGGAGTCCACAGATCTCCCTGATCCCCATAAGCCAAAAAACAGATGCAAAAGATGTTTTAATGAATGATTCCTACTGCTGATAACCTGGTCCTTACTTCTCACGTACAGGGGTATACAGCCACAACATTGCTTTGCCTTCTGAAGGTCTCCTCTCCTATTGAGTAATAATTGTTGTATTGTAATTGTTGTATTGACTGGAGACCTGTTACGTGGTGGCCCATCATATACTTATCTGCCAATGTTATGTAAATAGAGGGGGATTTGGTATTGATTGGCAGTAATCAATATCTCGATAATGCAGTAGCTGATCATTTTGAAGCACACAGTGTTGAATGGAGTTGTGCTAATGAACTACACAACTCCAGTCAGTTTTCCAAGGTACTAATCTATAGGAAAAATACCACACATCAGAAGTCACACAGCATGAAATAGGGTGTTCCAGTATATTGAATAATTTCTCAGTACAGCATCAATGACATTTAGAATAGTGTAAAGGTTTGTGTGAGTGTGGCAAAAAGAAATATTTTTATGCTCCTCTGGCCTGCATACATTGAGTTTGACAGTCTGTTTATACCCTTTTCTGCACTCTATTGAGTTCCTAAAGAAATAGCAATGTGCGAAATATTGACAATGGACAAACAAGCAAAACAAGTTATTCTGAGTATTCTGAGTATTCTGCTCAAAGATACTCAATTTTAAACTAAATCAAATTTGGTTTTATTCATCAGCACATTCGTGTTCATTTCTTCTGCTAAAGATTTAAGCTGCTTTATTGGCAATACCTGTGAAGTGCAAATTTTCAATAATTCATTGAAGCCAGGTGTCAAATTGTCCATTTACTACTGTGTTGTAAATCAACAATCGACATGCTATGCTGATTACTTAAGAAAGCCTGGGCCATACAGGGTATCTGGTTTTCTGAGTGGATGAGCAGGCTGGAGGATGTTGTGAGGACCAGAATACGTCACATTAAGTAGAACTGTAGATATATAAGTTCATAAGTATAGATGGCTGATCTACAGGAGCCCTGACTCCCTGCTGAATGTAAGCCAAGCATACTGGGCTGGGTGTTAGGTGAGAAGGGCTTCAGTATTGGTCTGATGACTATCCTGCGTTGTAGCCTCCTGTGTCACTCCACCTTTCTTTTTGATGTGTTGTTTATTGCTTTATACCACATGATCTTTACAGCAAAAGCCTTGTCTTGGATTCAGGAAAGGTCTGGGATACCTGAAACACGATATTGCAGAGAAGAAACCTCGATGACATCCAGCCTGTCATGGAGGAAATACAGGGTCAGTCTCAGAAAAAAAATGGAGTCTCTGATGGTACTGTTTTGTCCCTGCTCTGCTCTCAGAGCTCATACACTTTGAATTATCTCTTCTACATTAGCCCAGGAGCAGACACAATCCTTGCTGGATAAGGTTCTGTGAGGTTCTTGCTATAGACTTGTGTGCAGACCTGGTCAAGGAGAACCCAGTTTCAGCAGAGGCCTTGTGGGAATATAGGAACACAGACATCAAGCAACAGCGGGATTTTTGTCTGGTTCCTCAAGGGGTTTTCCAGGAGTGAAGGGCTTGACAGCTACTGTCTCTGGGGCATTTTTAGTCAAGCAGGATGTAGAGACAGTTTGGATCAGGAGGCAAGATATCTAATGACTTCAAAACCCTCTAAGGAAAGAAGAGGACGAATATTTTTGGATGGGGCATTTTTATTTGGATCTAGATTTTCCTCCTGGGGACCTAACTTCCAGTTCTCCTTAGGTGCCTTTTAGATTAACTGTTTTTTTTGACTAAAGATTAATTTAAATTCTCACTTGTCTTTTATTTTAGTTCTATATTCTATTTTTAGTTTAAAGACACTGGTTCATAACTATAACAAAATCTTATGTGCCACAGTTCTGCAGTGATTAAAAAAATCAGTATGTTATGTCAGTAAAAGCAAGCGGTAGCTGCTGGCCTAATTGTAAGAAAAAAACTAAACAATCTAATAGAAAATATTTAATTGCTCTTTTTTTCTTTTTAATAGACTTTTGAGCTTCCAGAATAAATATGTCATGGAATTGAGAAGCTTGGAAATTGACTCCTTGCTATAAGCCTAGGGAAATTTGATAGGCCTCCCTTTGTTCTCTGTCAGGATACACAAACAATGTTAGGAGAACTTCGATTGAGATCCCTCCAGAGAGCTGTAATGGAGGTACTCTTTTGAAAGTCTTGGACTTAATAGTTGAGAGGTTAAGATCAGTGTCAGGTCTGAATTTCAGCTTTTTCAGTTAACCTAAGCAAGAATGTTGGTTTTGTCTGTGATTTCATATTAACTTCCACCAGGCAGAAAATTTCAGGTGAGAAATTAATTTGGTTTTCCATTTTCATGAATAGCTGTAAAATCACCTACAGAGACTTTTTGCTCACATCCCAGTACCAAAGGCTATCTCCTGTTCAGATTTTCCCGCAAAGCTGACCCTTGTGCAGAAAACAATTTAAATATCTGACTTGGTAGGTGTAGAGAGAAAGATGCCAAAGTAATATGTGCTGGAAAAAAGGGAAAGAAAGTGGAATTATGACAGAGGATGCAGATAGAAAGCAGGAATTAATAGATCTGTGAATATGAGTGCAATTTTTTTTACTCGCCTTTAATTGCTTGTGACATCAGCACAGAGAACTGGATCTGAGATTCCTTCAGGCCAAGCTGGTTCACCCGGCACACTTGTCATCACCAAGATTAGTCTGTCCAAATAAAAGAGAAAAGGTGCTGTGCTTGCTTCCATGTGTTGAGCACAGCTCTGCAAAGCTCCAAATTTCAGGCTCCATAGAGAGCTGAGCACGTTTTTGTCACCTGGAAATGGGGCTGCTAGGAGAGCCTGCCCTGCACGGTGCCAAGACATATTGCCCTGGGCATCCTCCAGCTGCCTCCAAGGCAGTGCTGCAGCTGTGCATCCCCGAATGTTGCAGCAAGGAGTGGGGAGCTGCACATTTCATTTGGTTGACAGCTGAGAGCTGCCTAACACAATCAGGATGTATCTGTTATGCAGGGTACATGTGTTGATTTATCTGATCAATTTTAATATATTGCTCAAGCCTTCAAGCAAAAACAAATGTACAGGCAAGATTATCTTTATTTTGTGTTTATATATCTCTTCATTCTCCACTACTTATTTTATACTTCCTTTTATGACTCTCTTGGCATAGTTACTTTTTAAATGTTTTCTATTTTACTAAATAATAAATAAATGTTTTCTAAAGAATTCCCTGTGCTGCACCTACTCACTCACCATCATACCCTAAATCCCAGCTTTTGTCAGAAAACTCTCCTTTCAAGGTACTAAAATTGTTGTATTCCATAAAGAAAACTGAAAGAAAGCAGAACCAATACAAGGGAGAGAAAGGTAATCTTAGGCAAACAAAATTTCACTTGATGAGATTACTTTCACTGGTCAGGAAGAATGAAGCCTCATTAGGATAGGGAAATATATACAGGTTCCTATTTCATCTTCTGTTTTTACCTTCATTGTCTTTGTGCTTCCTTTTATGGTTGCATTTCAAAGTGGAGCACTTTGATTTGTATCAGATTTCTTGCACAAAGCTCTTTCCTTTCCTCTTCTAGACCTCTTGATGTACATTTCTGCTGTGAGATCTGGAAGGAACCAGCCAAAATCAGCAGAAGCTACTGAATTCCTGAAGTTGCTGCATGTGAGGAGTGGTTTTAACAAAATGGTTGGTTGAAGAAATATTTTTCTTGCTTGCTGAAAAAGATGTCTGATGAGCTGGTGTCTGGCAAGGACTCCATCTTGAATGCCTCCATACAAATTTGATAGGAATGTACAAATCAAATGTTATGCTCATTATAGATCCTGGATGCAATGTTACCTCCCAGGGCAGAGAAGATTTTCAAGTCCTTGTCTCCATTCAGCTTCTTTCTCCCCATCTTAGGGCTGACTCCTGAAACCTCCCAGCTTTCACAAGCCCAACTCCAGAATGTACTTTTCTGAATGTGTGTAGAGTAGAATCATAGAATACTCTGAGCTGGAAGGGGCTCAAGGAGGATCATCGAGTCCAGTTCCTGGCTTTGCACAGGACATGCACTAAACCGGGAGAGGAGAGGAGTGGAGAGGAGAGGAGAGGAGAGGAGAGGCTGCCTCTTACATTGCACTTGAGTAGAACGCAATGTGTAGTGGCCTGATGGCACAAAAGAAGTACAGTTTAACATTGCTGCAAAGGAAAGAGTCTTCTCAACCTGAAAATCTAATTTTTAATTGTTATGCTAACATCAAGGAATTGTCTTAACAATTGTGCTGCTCTGAGTTCAGGATTTGAAATTCTGCATTTCTTCATGCCCAAATATTTTCATCTCTGTATGAAGGATTTTTACATTTGTTTTGCATGGATAATTCTCATACCTGCTGGAGTATGGGTTTCCAACTCGTGTCCGTGATTTACAGTAGAGAAAAAACCTACAAGGCACAGAACTACACAGTAATTAACTGGATGCTCTCCAGGGGCTGTCATATCATTACGCTGTGATAGCATGTGCCTGTGTGGAAATTAATTTCCTGCCAAGCATCAAACACTATTTAATTTATCAAGTAATTTACAGAGCCTTTTTACACCTGCATATAAGCCAAGTTTTAGTTACTCTTTCCTTCAGTAGTTAGTCCTATCCGAAATATCTTTCACTAAAAGAAGCTATTGGTCAATCATGCCTAAGTAGCTTGCCTTACGTTCTAGAAGTGACAATTTTTCAGTTGTCATTTTAAAGTGTTAAGAAAAGAATAAATATATTTGCATCACTAAAACATATTAATGACTTAAAGTACTGATACAAACATTCCTCACTCATACTGATGAATGAAAACTTTGAAGAATGTTTCTCAAAGGAAAGGAACTGGACTCTGTCTGCCAGCGCTTCTTAATGACAATGACCATGCAAAACATCTGCTTCACTTTATAGCACCTCCATAAAGAAAACAGAAAAGTATCAACACAGAAACATTAATAACACAGAATTTTGTGTGGCCCAGTTACCTAATTTGCACTTTTATCTGAAAATAGCTCTGAAAATATTCTCTGATAGGTAAGATGGATATATCTGTTACTACTTCTACTACTGACCCTCAACAAAAGAGGTTATGCTCTGCTTCTTTCATCTGCCTTGAGTCTCTATCCCCCCATTTTTTATATAATTTTCAAGCCAGAGGCTCAGACAGCAGCTGATAAGGCTTATCTACAATTATTTTTCCTATTTTAGCATCTTGGAAAAAGCAGTTCAATTCAATCAAAGGATCTTAATTGTGTTTTCCACAATGAATTAAATTTCCTCTTTCATGGCCTTTATCCCATTTCAAGAGGTTTTTGGAATTAACTACCACCCTGTCCTCTCCATCCCCTTCCCATATACTGTATTTTACAGCTGGTGCCCATCCTATGGTGAGGCCTAAGTTTAAGTTTTTGTGAAAGCATTTTGGTTAGCTTTAGCTCTTCTCAGTGCTTAATGCAGTATTTGCATTGATAGCACTGAAAACATTTGGTTTCCTATACTAGTTTAGCTCTCTGTTAGAAACGTCAGATGCAGAATTTTATTAAGCTGGATGCAGGCCACAATTCACATTTGAAAAGCTTGCACCAGCTGAATTCATAAGTTAAGTTTGGATAAAAATGAGGATTAATTTATGAAACAACATGGTCTCTTAGCATAGGAAAATGACGGTGAATTTACCTTAGTGTTTCCTACAAAATTAAACTATTTTTATATGTAATTTCATGTCCATACTTCAGTACTCAGACTTCATGGCCTGTAGATACAAGACCTTGTAGATGCAGATATTGAAATGCTGTCCATCTCAGAAATTTCTAACAGCATTTTTCAGATGAGGAGGTACTAAATCTCTCCCTATCCATGTGGTCATCCTGTGCACTTGTGTCTTTACAAACAATATTGTTCAGGGTCTGAGTGTCTGAGAAGCAAGCTACCATGAACATACTAATTTTAAAATATTATTTCAAATAATAAAAGAAAATTACCTAGAAATGTAAAATGTATTTCTCCTCCTCTGGCCACCTTCTTCTCATTGGGAAAACATCAAAGAAGTGGAAAATATTACTTTTCAGCCTATATGGCCATGAGGCTTTTCTGTGTTGCTCAGAACTAATATTAATTACAATCACACAGTTACTTCAAACTAAAAAAGAATTATCTTCATTTTTCATGCACAGAGTTCTTTTTATTTCTGCTGGTACTTGACTCAGACATTACTTGTATGAAATTGTTGATGAGATTCATAGGGAAGCAGGGAAAGTGAAAGAAAAAGATTTTGTTTTTCATTTCAACAGAACCAAGGGCTGAACAAAGGCATGAATATTTTTCCTCTGGTGTACCTGTATGGCTTAGCTTAATATGTTGCCAGCCTTGCAGCATCATTCTTTCTTTCATAGAAATCAACAGGGAATCCTCTGTACTGTTGGGATTGAGATGTAAAGGGGTGAAGAGCTATGTCTAAAGACAGAGGAAGGGTTGAGCAGAAGACTGTTGGGGAGGTCATTGCCTAAAGGACACTGCATGTGCTGAAGTGTACCTGGGTGAGTAGTGAGCTCAAGAAAGACAAATCTGCTTGGTCAGGTAGCTGCAAAATGGCCTTAAGGAGTCTGGTTTTAGACAGGCATTTGCCATACAGAAGAAGGTATTGGGTTGAACAAAACCTTTCTATTCTCCCAAGGCATTCTTGTTCTTCAGCTATTATCAGTTTCTGAAGAGTTTGATGGAAAAAGGAAGTTTACCTGGGTTTACCATGGTACCACTCCTGTAGCTTTTTTTGCTTTCTTTGAGAATCATCTCTGGAATCAGTGTCATTAAAAAATGCTTAAACTACCTTTATAACCTCCTGTCTGGAGCTGTGATGATTTTTCTCTAGCTGCAGCTCAGGGACTTGGGTTTAAAGAGTCCTACTATTTCTGGGGCATATTACATGTAACCAGAGCACATAACATTATTAATGCAAAACTTAGGCATGTGTTTAAGTGCTTCTGTGGATGACAGCCAGAACAGTCAGCAATTTACATGCATAATGACGAAGTCCTTAACAGTGCTCAGTCAGGGCTTCCTTCTACAATCTAAGGAAAGTAAACCAGAACAGAATATAAATATTTCATACTTCAAAACCTGTTCGTTTTTGCTGTGAACTCAAAAGCTAAGGCTCTCAGGAGATAGAAACTTTGTTACTATGAATTTTTGGATATGGAAGATACTGAAACTGTTGGTAAGCTCATGGCGTCAGGTCTGGGTGTAACGTGTAAGACTTCTCTTTCCAGTCTGTCTCTTCTATCTGAGGGGTTGAATTTTCTATATTGAATGCAATATTTGTAATAATTTACAAATATTTCTTTTATCCTCCAACTTACGTAGAAATCATTGAAATTCTAGAGGATTTTTTAATACGTGCACTTGAACATTAATGGAAAATGTAGTAAAGCAGAAATAAAGGAATGTGTGTACTGAATTCTTATTCATCTTTATTTCATCAAGGCCTGTCTGGATTTCCTCAACTGCAATTGAAAGTTCATCAAGCTTAAGGGCAGAATCGATGCGAGAACTCATTGTCAAATTTTTAAAATATTGCTAAGACTAAGTAATAAAAGATTTAGTAACTTCCATTTATTTCTTAGATTGTGACATCATAAACCTTTATGCATAGAGTATTTTGGGATTATTCTACATGAAAAGATGTATCATGATGCAGAGGTCTTCCGACTGGTGTGTGGTAGCAGATTTGGTTCATGATGGTGCTGATGCCAATGCTGGGACAGTGTCTAGTACTTCCATATGGCTCTGCAGTTTGTCATGGGGCCTTACCAATTTTTTTTGGAGATGACTTTGTGAACTCTCACTCTTCCATATATGTTTGATGAATCTTCCTTCCTTCCTTCCTTCCTTCCTTCCTTCCTTCCTTCCTTCCTTCCTTGTAAATTTGTGTCATCTTTGCACTGAGCTTTTCTCAACGTCTTTTTTATTTGTTTCCTCACTATCAAATTTCAGTGGTTTTGAGATGCAAATATCTAAGTATGTTCACTGCCTAGGGCATTGTGTGGTGTAAGACATCTAAGCCTCATTAAAGAGCTGGTGGAGGTCTAGAGCATCCATAGCCATTTGAGCTCTGGGGTGTCCCATCTGGCTTCTAAACGTCACTCACTGCTTCATAATATCTAACACAATGCAATTGTTGTTGATAACCTGTTGTGGGTGTTTCAAAAGTACGCTCTGATATACTTTAGTAGCAGATATCTGCAATGTCAGTGCCTATATTTGGGTGGCTGAATCTGGAGCTGGATCAGAGCCTCAGAATTCCTTTTGTCTCCGGGTACCTCAGCACTGTCATACTTGGGGATGTGGCAATAGGAGGGATATATGCCAGAGGATTTCCTAAGTACCCCTAGTTGTTGTCTTTGGCAGGCCAAGCCTGATGCCTCTCTTGTTCCTCCTTCAAAGCTGAAGCAGCATAGGAAATATATGCATGGTAGAATGTAAGCTTTCCAAAATAATTAAGTAGTTGGAAAACAGAGATTAACTGTGTAAATAAAGACAGCACTGTTGAAAGGAAAAGACAAACACTGTGACCCACATTAGCTACAAAATTGAAGCCAGTCAGGCTGACAACAGTGGCTTAAAAGGAAACTAATACTCTTCATTTACACAGAAAACAAACCATTTTCATTATCACAATAAGTTTTTCTCTAAAAATATTTAAGTGGAATAGAGTCACACTTAGTAAGAAATAGTTCATAATCAGAATTACTGATTGCTGCTATTTGATGCTCTTTTCCCAAGTGTCGCACAAAGTAGCCATACAGACTACAGCTAATTATCTATGTCAGAGTTTTTCTGCTCTAATAGACGGCTTGAAGCATCACTGCACATGGGTGATTGTAAAAACAACAAACCACCCTCAGAATTAATTTTCAGTAGAATGGGATTTCTGCACTGGAATTGTAAACAAGATGCCCAGCAAATTAGTACCTTCCATCTTCAGTCTTTGCAACTGAAGTGCAGCTGGAAAGGATGAGCTGCTGAAAAAGCAGGATTAGGGGGATGGGGTGGATGGTTGTCACTCACTTAAAAAAAACCCCAACAAGTGAAGCCCAAACTGAGCAGCACAGGAAATTGCTGCATATGCTTCAGAGAAGCTCAAAGGTCTGACTTTCTAGGGGAATGCCTGCCTGGAGGCTACCTCACCCCTAACTGCTGTGTGCTGCCTTGGCACAGCATCTCCTGCCTCCACCCTGGTGATGACTCAGTGAATCACATGGGAATTGCTGCATTTTAGGATAGCTCCAGACTATTGCTAGTCAAAGATGCTGAATTCCTCACAGAGTAAAGTAGCAGAGGAGGAGGTCTTCAGCCCCTCCTAAAAACCCTCAATAAAAAGGAGATATAGAGATTTTGCTTTCATTATTCTTCCAGGCCATCAAGAACCCTGTATTGCCTCTGTGGTTGCTCAGCTGCATTTGGTATTCGTTTTACAGCTCTGCTTGTTAATAGCTGGGAATCCTCCACTGAGGAAGAAAACAGCTATCAGGTGCTATTTCATACCAACTCACTTTGTCTGATAGTCGCTTGAGGTCAGTTCAAGCTGTGTGAATGCATATCCTGAAGTCCATCGAACACACAAAGAGGGTGTGGGTCTCTGATAAATCCTGTGCTATCTTTGCAAGCCCTAAACGGATGTCTTGGATACCCTGGTGCCTCACTAGTCCTCACCTGCAAATCTGTGTGCATCTGAGACCTGAGATGTTTATATAACACTGACTCTTTAGTTTCATTTCCCCCAGGAAGATTGTGGCCAAAATTCCAGCTGGAATTTAAAAAGGGAACTGAGAAAGGTATGTTTAGTACAACTTTGTAAAACCACTAGCTTAGCATTTTGATAAATCACTCACCAGTACATGTCTAAAGAACCAGTGAAAATACTTTAAATACTGACTTTACTCATAGCAAACACATAGTTATGTTTGCAGTCATTCTTGGATCCTGCACTGAAACGCGCTGGAGATGGATGACCCAGCTGTGCTCTGCATTTTCTGAGGTCCCTAAAACATCCTTGTATCAACACTGTCCATTGGCTCCGATGCAGCTGGGATGGATGGAGATCTCTTTCAGCCTCAATGCTAACCTCATGTTTGTGGGAAACCTCTCTTCCAGCTTTTGTGGGCCAAAACATATCTTTCTTGGCACTGCATGGAGTGACACAGCCTGCATTGCAGTGAAACAGTTAATATCACAATAGCAAAATCTTTGCTACTCTAACTTGCACATCTAATCATTTCCCCATCTTCTAGGGGCTCTCCTCATGAACTACAGTACTTGCTGCATAGCTGATTCAAATATCTCAGAATCCCATTATCTGAAGTCGTATTGTAACTGCAGAAGTTATTTCCAATAAAGTAATTTTTTTATTAATGAAATCTAGCATTTCTGCACTGTAAAATTTGAACATATACTGCTATGTCTCATTCACTGCAATAGCAGTCATCTTTAAAAATTACAGAGAAGAAAGTGAGTTTCAATTATAAGGCATCTCAGTAAAAATAGAACATGTAGATAAATGCAGCCAAGTGATAGGAAATCGTGTGATTACAGGGAGAAAACTGTGCTCTTGGCTATGCCTTTTTTTCTTTGCCATTCAAATTGCACTTCTGATAGTATCTCAAGCAATATGAAGACAACCTTTGTCAATTCCCCTCACACTCTTACAATCAACATTGTGGGTACTCAGCTCTGGCACATGACATCGTCTGATGGAGTACAAAGCCAGTTTAATTCCTTGTATTTGCTGTGTTCTCCTAGACAATGGAAGGAAAAACTTGAGGCAAATAATTTGAAATCAATCAAAGTACTTGTATAAATGTATTAGTCTTCAGTGTTTATATTGATTTTAACAAATCACTGGCATTTGTTATGTAGCCAAACGTATTATTGTTCCATCAGACGCTCATAATCTTATACAGCTAAAGCAAGGAAATGTATTGTTTTAGAAAGTGCTAGGTTTCTTTGAGGGTTAAGAAACCCCAACATATTTCAACATTTTCTGGCGTGACAAATGCAAATAGATAACAACCATAGCAGCAAACTCCCCTGAGAAGCATAAGGGTCCACACCCACTAAGGAAGGTTGGTGTCTGTCTCTGGGTCTGGCAATTTCAGTCCTGATTTCAAAGCCTCTGCTGGGATGAGATAGAGCCATCACTTAGATGCAATTGGACTCCCCAAAGTTGGTAAGAGATCCACCTCAGTTTGAGGCAAAGTGGAGATTGGAGCCAGAAGCCATTCCCTAAGCACAAAAGCCATGCATGTTGGTGTGATGGACTCAGTGTTTCCATTGAAACTCTAGCAAGTGGCAGTGGTGCTCTGCTTTCCCTAACACATCATAGTTTGACCACATGTGCACTGAGAGGACAACCTGGTTTTCAGACAGTGAAGGGGTCCATTGAAGTTTTGATTTATTTATGAAACACACAAAACAAATAGCCATGGAAGGAAGACTGACACTAACCTTAAACAAATTAATGTTACAGTTAACAGAGAACATCCCGGATTTTTTCCAATCGCACGCTAGGATAAAAACAGACTCTTGAAGACAGGCCTTTGTGACAAAATGAGCCATTCCTAACTATTACTATTGTACTTTACAGTGTGTTGAAGATTAAGTGCACATGAGGATTGCCACAGCCTAGGCTTCAAAACCAAACAATCATATTGTCATACACAAATTCATCTGGCAATTCTGCTTAATAGAAGACAGAAAATACACTGATGCCATTACACGAAAACAAATATACACAAGACTTAAATCAGTACAGACCCCACCCTGCCTGAAACTGGATACTATGAAAATAACAAGCTTGAGCTTCCTCCTGGAGAGCTTGGAGCAGGAACCCCTGCAGTGGTGATCTCATGCTGCTCTAAGCAGGATTGTCTGTCGGTGGGGTGCAGACCAATGATCTCTGGAGGGGTGAGGCTGGGCCAGGAGCAGCAGAGCAGTACTGGGTTGATCCTGCAGCCCAGCTAATGAGTCTCCTCTGCCCTGGCAGCATGCCAAGCTCTAAGCTGTGCTGTTTTGCACAGTGGAGACAAGATTTTATTGGTACTTTTGAAGCCAATGGGAAAAAGAACATATGAATTAGCTGAGTAGAGACTTTCTGGGCCTGCAATTATTCAAGAGGTAGAGCATTCAAGCAGCTGCAATGTAGCTGTAGTGCAAGCAGGCCAAATTAGGATGTCATCGATATCAGTCCATGTTACCTGCTGGGCCAGCTTCTGCTCCTGGTTATGCCAATTTGACCCCTGAAAGTGCAGGTAAATTTGACATACTCTTTACAAAATTCGTGAAATAGCTTAGAACTCAATCAGTTCTGACTAGGATGAATCTGTGCACATAAATAATCTTTATTTTACATACCTAATGGAGAAAAAATTAGTAAGCTCTTTCTAAAGGCTTGGGCTTGTCTTTGATTACAGGAAAAATCATCTAAGTCTCATTCATCCTCAAGTGTTTGACAGCCACATAAAGCTGGAATAACTATAATGTTTTTTGTCATATTATTTCCTATTTATTTCAAAGTAACTGAGAACACAGATTTTATTCACATTATTTAAACATTGAAGGAAGGCTTTTTTTCCTGTACACCCAGCTGCCTGCAATATATATATATATATCTATAGTGAAAACTGTGTGCTGGACAGCAATGGAAGGTGAATTCCATGCTGTAAAGGCTAACCTTATGCCCTGCCAAAAATGTTTGCAGTGCTGCTTCAAACATTTATCTTTCTAGCCATGTGTACTTTCTGCTTCATCCTGCAGCTCTTTCCTTATAAAGTGAATTCTTTCCTCCAGTTCCTGAGGTTAATAGCCTTTTGCTTTTGATTTTCATATCTGTTGCAGCAAAACTATGCAAACTCCAAGCCTCAACATATCTGGCTGATTTGGTTTGGTTTCTTCCCAACTGCATTAAAATGGCTTTTGGTGTGTCCTTAGCACCTGGATTAATTTCTTCTGCCTGCTACAGTGCTAGCATCAAATTGCAGCTGGCTCCACAGTGCAGCTGAAATCAAAGAGGTCACTAATTTAACACAGAGCTGTAGAGATGGCAGCATCCCTTGCTGCATCCATGTTGAACACCTGCGTGCACAATAAAGTTGTTACACAGGTATCCTCCCCTTTGCTATAAATCCTTAAACTCTACCACTGAATTCACTAAAATGTGTATTTTTGGTTTTCTTGGTGTTGCCTCTACCCCAAAGACGGACAGATGCACTGGAGCTTGCAGGGTTTGAGTGTCCCTGCACCACAGCCTGGGCATTAGTGGCTATTCTGTTTCTGTCCTGCTGTGTGGAGAATCTCATGTGTTTGCTCAGTCTCAGAAGCTACTGTAACCTTAACCCTTTCTCTGTTATTTGGAGGTATTTCTCAAATTATCTGTGTCTTATCTCTCACAGAAGGTAAAATCACACATCCTACCATCTTAATAGGAACCTCACAAATTTTGAGTTCCAGAGTTTCTAGCTGTGATGTAAAACTATCGCTTTCCTCTTTTTCTTTTTTAATACTATGAAAATCTCTATCTTGTTAAAAATGAAATACAGAAAAGTTTAGTGTATCAGCAACAACTTCACTTTCTTTAATCTATCCTGAGATTTGTATCATTTGTTGTTGCCCTGGCCAAATTTTCCATGTAATATACTACCTATGTTCTGAAAAATACATTTTACTCCCTGGACATTTTTTCCCCTCAATGGGATAGTGAAAACCAGCCAGCAAAAAAAAAAAAAACAAAACAAAAACAAAACCCAAACAACAAACCTCTGCAAACCAGTATAACAGCAACAAAATGGCTCCATGTTTATTATCTTGTCATTATCTTGTCATTATCTCTCATGGTCAGCTGTGTATATAGAATTAAGACTTTCTTGCACTTCTTCTATTCTGCAAAATATTTTTTACAGATGTGGATTCCACAGGAATCAGTCTCCGCAGGTTGGTTTACTCTGGTTCTGCTATATTTACACCTTTTAATCCCTTTGGCAAGAGCAACTCTAATGGTTCATATCACGTTTGAGATATTGCAGATACTTCATGCTAGGCAACAGCAGAGGAGAGCATGTTTATAAATATTTGCTCTCTATTAAAAGGTCCTTCAGCAAATGTTGTAGCACTGCATACAGCCTGACTTCTGGGATCCTTGTCAAAAGCAGTTCCATGCTGTAAACCATTTTCTCTCTTGTGTACAGATCTTTTAAGATACATCCAGAATTCAGCAAAGTGAAAAGATTTCCAAGAAAGGATGCCAATATATAAAAGAGAAGAGAAAGTGAGAACAACTAAACATAAATGCTTGAGGTTAAGGGTCACATTTGTTGAGTTAGGCCACTTGATACTATAACTTGATTATAGATTTTATTTTTAGGATTTGATGCATTTCTTTCAGGAAAGAATTCTTTTTTTATTGTATTTAGATGATCTAAGGATTACTTGCAAGTTTCTGTAAGATAAGAAAGGGAATAAAAGAAGCCACAACCAGTGTTTAGTGGATGAATTTCTAAACATCTATTTGGATTGTAGCTTCACTCAACAATTTACTCAAAGAGTCATTGCTAGGCAAGATATAGTTTTTGCGGATGCAGGAAATTCCCGACTCTCTTGTCAAAGAAAGATTTAGATGCTATTGTTCCCTGTAATAGCAGGATGAACAACCCCAAGAAACAGAATATAATAACACGGAAAAGCACCTTTTTTCTAGAATTCATTTTTCTAGACCACGGTCTGAAATTAAATTTGTAATTGTATCATTACTGCAAAACTTTCATTTGGGAAACTTTGTACTGGTGAGCTACTAAATCAACAACTTTGGAGCTGCTGCAAGTGGAAAACAGGTCTGATCTATTTTCCTATGACTACTCAGCTTATTCTGTGATTCTGTGATGCTGTGTGACTGTGGTCAGAATTTTAAAAGAAATCATCTCAGTGCAGTGCTTGAACTAATGTCCTAGGTTCAGTCATCAGAGTGTGAATGTGCCAAGGCCACTGTCTCCTTATAAAAGATGGAAATTCTTCATTGGCTACAGCTAGACTTGATAAAATATATCAAAAGTTAAACCTATACAATTTTTCCTTTTCTAATTTCTCTGGAAAATTTCTTACAGGAAGAAGAATAGCCTCTAGGTTCTCATTTTCAGGAGGAGAAACGATCTCTGATGTGTCTTGCTTGTCACAAGTAGACTGAAAGTGTCTAAAGCTTTGAAAAATCTCTCAGCTCTATGGCCTGACTTTTACAGGTTGTAAGCATTTGTTTCTTCCAGTTCATTGTCTAAATGTTTCTCATGACGCACAATTCTTTTCTAAGCTAGGCTGTGTAGATGAGAGTTATAAAAGGAGCTGCTGTAAATGACAGGTCTGTCAGTCTCTGAACTTCCTCATCATCACCATCCCTTTGCTGGCTCAGAGATGGTGGCAGAGAATTGTTCTGCATTGGCTTCTACAGCTTAATGACACATCAGCTCTGCTCTTCTGCCTGTCCCTTACCACCTTGTGCACAATGGCTGAAGACTTAGTCATGAATACATCTACCATCAGTCCTGGCTAACCAGAAGTCCCTGATGACCGGATGCTCACCTACACAAAGGGTAGGAAGAAGGATCTGGGCAACGACAGACCTGTCAGCCTGACGTCAGTGCTGGGGAAGGCCATGGAGCAGATTATCCTAAGTGCCACCATGTGTCACATGTACAATGACCAGGGGATCAGGCTCAGCCAGCATGGGTTTGTGAAAGGCAAGTTCTGTTTGACAAACCTGATTTCCTTCTGTGACAGGGTGACTCAGTGGATGAGGGAAAGGCTGTGGATGCAGAGTGGCCAACAGGACCAGAGCTGTGATGGTCTTCCTGTACTTGGTGCTGGTGAGGCTGCACCTCAAATCCTGTGTCCAGTTTTGGGCCCCTCACTACAGAAAAAACATTGAGGTGATGGAGTGAGCCCAGAGAAGGGCAACAGAACTGGAGTAAAAGTCTTACAAGGAATGGAGTTATTTACCTGGGAGAAAAGGTCGCTTAGGGGAGACCTTATTGCTACCTGAAAGTGGGTTGTAGTGAGGTGGGGTCAGTCTTTTATCCCAAACAGCAAGAGATATGGCAAGAGGAAATGGCCTTAAACTGTAAACTGTGCTAGGGGAGGTTTAGCTTGGGTATTAGAAAAAAAATTTCTTCAACAGAAATGTTAGGCATTGGAACAGGCTTCCCAAGGAAGTGGTGCAGTCACCCTTCCTGGAGGTGTTTGAAAGACCTGTAGATGTGGTGACCCTGGCAGCACTGGGCTAATGGCTAGATTCAATGCCCTTACAGACCTTTTCCAATTTAAACTACTCTATGGTTCCATAAATCCTTCTCTGGCCTCAAATCCAGATCTCTCTCAGTTGTGGACAGGAACCACCAGCAGACCCTCACCCTCCTCCTTTACCCTTTAGACACTTCTTAAATCTCCAGCAGAAGTGAAAACATCGTACTGAGGTACTCCACAGATCAAAAACTGGTCAGTTTGGCTTCAGCTGATGTAGTTGATGGCTTAGATGGGATGGTCCTCAAGCACTTTCTTAGCCACCAGTGGAATTTGGCAAATGTCTAATGAAGTGATATTTGCTTCATGGCATTGGTAAATAAATCTGTACTTTTCTAAAGCTTTTCTATTTATACGTATTTTAGGAAATATATCTATATCCTTCTCTCTGTATATGTTTATTTCAATTACTAAAATACTCACTGTGACCATAACTGATAACTATGTTATTACTGTTCCAGCTAATATAACGAAATATATCAGTGCTTCAGTGGTTTGTATATATTATATGTGGGTGACATCAGTGGTTTTGAATAAGTCTCCTGCAGTTACCATAGAAACAGGATTTCCTCAAGTAGCACAGCAGAGTGGCGTGATGTTGAGTGGGGAGTTCTAACATTTAATTTTTAAATTAAAGTGTATAGATAACCAGTAGGGAACTGCACAATCTCCAATTTAAAATTAAAATGATGATGAGCTCTGTTTTTCTGTATTGAATGTCACCTCAGTGATACCTGACCTAGCAGCTAGCAAGACATTATGAGTTCTCAGTCTGCAAAGATGCAAGCTGACAAATATTTTCCATACATGTGAAGCAAGCTATAGATAGATACCTGTGAAAAAGGGATCAGCTACCCACACAGAAGTGCACTAGCATTGCACATTTTGGTATGGACTTATTTCCATAAAAACCAATGTTTTGTGTGTTACTAACCAAAGTATTTTCAATTAATAACAAAATATTGCCTGTGGATCAATATGAAGTGTTTCTAGAACCTGATGTTATGGCACGTTTCATGTGAATGACAACGACTTTCAGGGCGAATGGGAGCTGCTAAGTGGATCACCATGGTAACTGTGGTGATAGTGTATGCTTGACTGCAGTATTAGTTTTCTACAATCTGATCCATGGCCTGGTTTAAAGAATCATTGCATAATCATTTATTCTTTTAATGAGGAAATTAAATTGATCCGTTTTGCAACTTTATTCTCCCACACAGCACCAGGGTTTTGCACCGTGCCAGAGAAATTACTAAAAACCAGAGTTCTTCATGTGAATTCAAAATCTCAAGTTACTGAAAAGCAAACATCACAGCAGACTTTTTCTTTTTCCTCAGTTCTTCTAGCGAGTCTCTGCTCCTTTAATCACATTAAGATCAGGTGTGAATAGCATGAGGACCAGTCTGGAGAGAATTACAGCATACAAAACTACCTTTTTTTTCATCCTTTTTCTTCTTTTTTTTTCCCCTTTCCCCAGATCTGTCCTTTTTTTACCCTGTAATGAGAACTCTTGACCACTGAATCCAGGTCTTGATTCTTAAATTCTTTTTCCTTCCAGTAGCTGTAATATGCATTGTCCATGCTTGTTTACTTCTGGGACTTTACCACATCCTCAAAATGAAGTCCGTATAAGGGGACAGCACACAGCTTTCTGTCCCAGAAGAAATGCAGGTGTTGAGTCATGACTAAATGATGTTTTGAGGTTCTTTCTCTATGACACCAGTAGTGGAAGAAACAGCTTCTCAGGTATAGACTCACATTTGCATGCAAAATCACCTCTGAACCACCAAAAACCATTAGGGTGTCAATAGCCATGAAAAGAAAATTCAGTCCTGCTGAAACAGTTTAGTGTTTATAGAAAACACAGTGGGTGGAAGACAAACTGTCTGTTAAATATGAAAGTCTAAGCTAGAAACACTGCATTATGTGGATACTGTTCTTTACTTCAGCTGCTCTGCTCAAGAAGAGCTTGCTGGTTAGATTAATCCAACCATGAGGAGGCACCCTTTAATTAAAAAGTTTCATGAACCATACTTTTTTTTTCTGGAAACCTTTCTGTGGTGAGGAAAAACCAAGACCCCCATCTGATTTTTACATAATTGCATATCCCCCTTAAAAGCATATGCCTGCAATCAATCATTCCTCTCATTGGAAATCCCTAAGGAAATAACGAATCTCTGTCACTTATGAGCAACTTGGCTTTGCAATATATCACATGACTTAAGCTCCCACACAATGCAGGTTCCTGCCTCAGGGAAGTAAACAACCCTGGCAGGCTGTGGGCAGGCAGGGTGGCTGGGGAGCAGCTCTATGGGATGTACTGGTGCCCTGGAGCACCATGAGCCATGCAGGAACCAGCAGACATGAGGTGGCAGGAGCACAGTCCATCCACATAGTGTGGGATTATCCCCCTCTGCTCCACACTGGAGAGACCGTGGAGAGATACAGTGTCTGGGTTTGGGCTCCCTCAATATAAGACATGGGCAAGCTGGTGTGGGTTCATCAAGGGCTCCAAGCCAGATGGAATTGTCTCAGCCAGGGGCTCAGATGGCTCCAGAGGGGCTGGCAGCAGACATAAGCCTTACTATAAGCAATGGACATAAGAAAATTTCCTTAGGTCTCTGAGTGTGAAGTACGTGCAAGAAATCATCCAAAGGGCCCTGTCTGGAGCTCAAGGGTCCCTTTCTGTTTGTTCTACCTTTGCAGAAGGGTCCTTTTCTTGCATTTATTCTTATGTGGGTCTTAGCTGTGCAATAGTGATTTGAGCAGGTCTAAAAATAATTGTAATTTTGGTAAGTGTAAGAAAAACAATTTTATAAAGGATTTCACATCTTTGTCAGGTATTTGGACAGAAAAATTACATAAAATTGTTCCTTTAAGGAATGAATTTTAATTCATTCTGCTACATGGAAAAGGAGAGTACATAAAATTCAGGTTTCCAGAATAAATAAAAATATAGGTACACAAACTGAAGTTTCCTCCTTTTAGTTCTTCAAGAGCATTTCTCTCGAATCAGAATTTTATTTCACTGCCATACTATTTATCCTAGAGGGATAACACTGAAGTACCTACCATGCACTTTAGTGGTAGTTGTTGAAAGAAATTGTACCTGCGCAGCCAAACTGTTGCTCCAGAAATATTTGCTTTTTAAAACCTTCTCTAACATATCTTTCTCACATTGCACTGAGGACTGCAAATCCCCTTCGGAGAGGGGGACAGGTGGCAGCTGTCATTAGAAATTGGGATCAGGTGAAGTCAATGCAAGCTTCTTATTCACACTATTACTTTCCTGTTGCTATCTTGCATATCCCATGACAAGTTTCAGCTGGGCTGTCTGCTGACTTCACTTAATTCATTAATTACACCTGACCCAGTTCCCATTTACCTCCACAAAGATCTTTCTACTTTTTTTTTTTTTTTTTTTTGGGGGGGGGGTCTGGAGTAAATTTTACAGCTTCCCATATAGCCAGGGAGGAAAAATATATGTTATGGTGAATTCAGTCCAAGGAAAACACTCTTCTGTGCAAGTTTTAGTACAGACCTTTTACAGCTGAGCCTGCTAATCCAGTTGAGACCTCATAGTGAGCTTGTCATCGATAATGATTCAGAGAGAGGAAAGACACAGTGAGGGTAAGCCAGATGTGTGTGTCTTGTAGAGGTCAGCAAAGCCCAGGGTGGATCAGCAGGGATGGAGGGGAAAAGATGGCCTGGCAGACAGGGAGGATCTGTTTTGTTGCAGTGATATTTCTGCCAGACCCCTTTGAAAGCCATCAAAATCTCCCCAGTAGCCTGTGGAGCACACCCAGTATATAAATGAGGACAAAGGAGCGAGTGACTGTCTGAACTACTGACCCTTTGACCATTCTACATATTTTGAGGCATTTCAAGAATTTCTTTGACTGATAATGAATGGAGTTATGAACAGTGTTCTGGCCTAAGCGGCTGAACATAGTGCTGTGAGTTGTAGGAAATGTAATAGGTCATAAATAAAAATGTTGCCAGACTTCTGAGAAATTTAAGGAAAATTGAGTTCTAAAAAGAATTAGCACTGCAATTTTGGATGGTCTAATGTGTTTTAACAATATTCTTGGCAGACCAAAATATCTAATCATCTTTGGAGCTCCTAGGAATATTAATTGAGTCTTCCGATTGTGTCTAAAATAATTCAATTATATCAATTATATAAAAAATTTGAAGAATGATAATGCAAATCTCAATTCTTGGGCAAGCAACAAAGAAATTGCTCTTATTGATCTATCAATAATCCGTGTTTTGTGCTGCTGCAGTTTAAAATGTCAAATGCATATGAATGACTCCATTCACATTGCAGAGCTTATCTATTTTAATCCTTCCAAACAAGTTTTAAACAAGGTTTTGATCATTTTAAATAG
This sequence comes from Phainopepla nitens, assembly GCA_013400175.1. Classification (NCBI taxonomy): domain Eukaryota; kingdom Metazoa; phylum Chordata; class Aves; order Passeriformes; family Bombycillidae; genus Phainopepla; species Phainopepla nitens. Next base: position 638,154 of record VXBQ01010473.1, on the reverse strand, counting down.
TTCTCTATTTCATCATTCCTCTGTGCCATTCAATTGCCCTTTCTTTGACCAAAAATAATTTAGAGCTGTTTTTGGTCACTTCCGGTGTTCATACGATTCTCTCATACTAATTTATTCGGTGTAGATAAAGGCAGAGATGATTTTAATTTCCATTCCATGGGTAAAACTTTTATATAGCAAATTTTTAAAGGGCTACATTTCTTTTCGAAGAAATATTATTCATATATTTTTTAGTTTTTACCAATAAATCATAGGTTTTCAATGTTTAAGACAGAAAAGAAATTCTTTTTGGCTTGACCTATAAAAAATGCTTCAAGTCTCATAAGCACTACAGCAGTAGATTTTTTTTTTTCATTATTTATATCATGCACTGTCATGTTGTACCTTATAATTTCTTTGCTTTACTGCATTTTAATAGATTAAAATATCTTCCGACACTGAATGTTCCTGTAATATTTGTCTCATCCAGACTAAGGTCTTTCTATCTCACGCCTGAAGACATTTGCTTCCTCAGTTTCCTTCCTATAGGTAATACATTCAGGGTTCATGTGGCTTATTTAGTGTCAGGAGACAACTCTTTTACAAGTTCCTTATTCAAAGTTCCTTATAAACTTTACAAGTTCCTTATAAACTATACCTAAGATTGCAGAGGAAGTTTCATTGCAAGTGTCCTTTTCCAGACAACTGTGACTAGTCCTGAAAAAACAGGATTCAGTAATACTCAGATATGAAACATATTTTTAATTTCTGATAGAAAATATCCTAGAAAAGGACGTGTCCAATAGGAGCCTTTTACAGTTGATAAGGTATTTCTTGAAAATATTGGACTAGGAAAATTTTAAGTTAACAGTTTAGATTGTCCAGTAAGGAAAAAAACCAACAAGATGAGCCATTTATAAAATCAGATAAGATTAAATTCAAAATATGTTTTTTTATGATGGACTTTTGACAGCTGAACCCTCAAACCAATAAAAATATATTTAGTGGAAAATTTCAGAAGCGGGGAATGACTGCATGGTGGTTAGCTCCTAAACTGAAGAGGAGGTGAAAGTCAATAAGCAAATGACTACAAAGAGTTCAATCTACAGTTCTTTTTTTAATTTGTGAGAAGAATATAGCTTTGGGATTGCTTTCAACACATATTGATGGTTGTGATATTTTGTTAGTTGTTTTTTTGTTTGTTTTTTTTTTTTTGTTTGTTGTTGTTTTTTTTTTTTTTTGTTTTTTTCCCCAAAGTCAGAACCAGACTAGCCAGCTAACCTTCTTAAAAAATTCCAGACATCTATTTTTCTCTCAACTCTTGAGCAAAGCTCTGGGGACATGTTTTTCACATCAAACCCTGTATGAAATTCTGCATAGAAGATGCAATGTAGTATGACAGATGTCCATGTGGACAATGCTAATGAAATGTGATTTTGTCATGAGCAGTAAAAACCTAGACATCAACTGCAGTGCCAGAATAGATGCTGGTGTGCAGTAGATAATGTGAACAGATAAGCAGCTGAAATGCAATATGGTAACAAAGAAGGGCAGCAAAACTTTGATTTATGTAGGCAGAGGATCTTATAATGTATTTGGGAACACTAAATCTTTCTGGGCTAAATATTTCTTCAGTCTGGTCATTAAATATCTAGTCTAAACTAATAATTCCTTCTCTCTCTTTCAAAGAAAGAATGTGTGCTTTATGACTGACTCTATCCTTCAGTCTCAGATACCTATCTGTATGAAGTAGCTTATTGAAATATCAGTATTTCAAAACTAGAGAAGAGCAGAAAATTAGCAGAGTTCATACCGTTATCTGTCTAAAACTCTAAAATTAAAATCAAATCCAGTGTGCTTTGTGCATCTCCAGCACCAGGCCTGGAATAGTTTGCTTTGCACTGTGACTGACTTCACATCCGCATTTTGGAGAAGTCACGTTGTTCAGGTGTATAGACATGGATATAAGCACACATGTTTGGGTATTTAGCATCTGAAAGTGTGACAATTTGTTATCTGTGCTCTTTTTTAACTAGCTAAACAAGGACTGTGAATATGATCATGAGTATATGGGTCTTGCTTCTTCAGTGAATCTCTTTTCCACAAAGAGATGTCAGGTGACCTCTGAAAAACTTTGGTTGAGGACAGTCTTTTATTGACACAATTATTCTGTTGCTATTGAATTTTCTCACAAACATTTTATTCTGTTGCTATTGAATTTTCTCACAAACATTTTTTCCCAGATGTTTTTTTTCATGTAGTTTTAGAGAAAATGAATCCTAAGACAGGGATCCTGGATAACACAGAAATTAATCTTGGCCTTTTATTCTAAAGGACATTCCAGATATTTTTTTTTTCATTCTCCTTATTTTTTCTTTAAAGTTTGTGAAGTTTTCCAGTTTCTATTCTTCATTGTGTATCAATGGCTGGCTAAGTGTATCAATGTCTGGCTAATAAATACAATTATTTCTTTATATATCTATATATATCTATCTATATTTATATAGATATATGTATATGACATATTAAATCATAACAATTTTTTATAAAGTCCTCTAAGTACATTTCTGAGGTTTAGAAAAATGTTTTTAATATTCCCAGACTAATGTGAGTCTAGGAGTTATGATTTTAAAGCTGAGCTATCATATCAATGAACATCTTAATAGGTGTTAGGCGTGTGTTGAAAGAGCAAAGTGGAGGTAAGTTGTGGGTGGAGTCTGTCAACAATCAGCCTTAGGTGTCATCTTAATTGTGTGTAATAGATCAGTGAAAACTGGCACCAGTGGCAAAATGAGAAGAGCCCTTAATAAGCAGAAAAATATATCACTTAATATTCTAATTTGTAATAAGAACAATAATTTGTTATTGTGAGAAAGATGCATCCTCATGTCATCCTAATTTAGCCTAAAACTATCATTTAAAAATGTGCATGGTACGTCCCTACATATTTCATCAGAAATACTCAAATTCAGTGACAGTGTCAATCACTTGCTCATCACTGGACTGGTACTTGGTGCTCTTCATTACCTCCATATGATTTCAGATGAGCTGGAAAAAATACCAGTGAAGGGAATGATGATAATGATTCAACAGAGTGCAGAGATAGGGCTTTAGCAATGAACTGTAGCTGACCTGTAGCAACATGCGACTGTTGTACCCAATTTTCTCATGTCAGAAGAAAAATTGCTCACTGATTGATTACTAACTGGCTAAAAATGACTGACTGATTGAAAACATAGCCTGGTGTCAGGACTGAATTTTAGCACTGTGACACAAAAGGGCCATGGCTGGAACTATAACTGCAAGAATGGTTGGGACAAAGCAATACAGTCAATACAGAAATATTTCAGCATTATTTTTTCAGCTGGCCTGGTAAGTTATCTGATTTTGCACACGTGGCAGTTTGACCAGATGTGACTGCATTACTATACACAATTATGCCTCTGTTATTTTCAAAATTACATTGAGTTATCATTACATCATTTCTTTTGTAAATCCAGTGTAGATATGCCTACGGATTGTTTATGACCCGTGTCATTGTATAGATTTTATGTGACAAAACACAGCCTGGACCTACATAGCTTCCTGCAGAATAATTACCAATTGGCATACCAGAACGAATGGTGGGAGGCCATCAAACAGCTCATCCAAGCTTTCCACCCATCTGTCCACTTGCTGCTCGTGGAACACATAGTTTTTATATTTAATGATTAAACAGTTCTCTGTATATAACATCTTCAGTTTTCTGAAGCAGTGCTTGCATGCAGCACTTAGTGTTCATTTAATGTTCATTTCCCAATATGTAACTTTGCGTCTAACTTCAACTGGCTAAAATAAAAGTAAGAAACACAATGTAAAATATTTATTTGCTACTTCAACTTCCCCTGATTTTCATCTGCACTGTCCTTCCCTAAAAGGAAGGACATCTATGTTTTATATATATATAGTTTTTTTCCATTAGGGAGAAATTTTTACTGAATTATTTTTGCTTATATCCACGCAAAAGAAAATCTTTAGTGGAGTAGGCCCGAGCAATAGGAGCTGGCTGAGAATCCTACTCAAGAATTGAAAGATTTATTGCAATGATCTGGATTTCTCCATCACTGGCTCTTCCTGGAAAGCCTTTACTTTGTGTCTGCGTCTGCATGGTGACTTCCTGGCTTACAAAAGCCTGGCTGAACTTAAGCTAAAAGTGAGACATGAGCAGCTCATACACAGTGGCACCCACCAGCCAGCTGTGATATGAAATACCTACAAACGAACAGCAAGAGGACATTATCCTTATCCACGGAACTGCGCTGCATTGAAGGTAATCAGGGTCTCTGAAGCAAAATGCTTGTCGCAGGGGTAAAAAGGGCAGCAAAAATTTAATCTCGTTGTTTCTGATGCCACAGGAGCCAAGTATTAGTCCTTTTCTTTCTTTTTTTTTTTTTTTCTTTCCTACTTATGCTTACTATAGATTGTGGTGAATTTATACCTTTACTGGTATGGGAGAATGTATTTGTGTGTACACATGTGACCACACACTTAAGAGGTTATTATTAGGCAGCATTCGTATGTGGTCTACATAGGATAAAGATGGATTTGACATCATGCAGGTCTGTAAAATTAGCATGAAATGCATAAAATATGGATCTTTTATTTCTAATGATCTCAGTAATTTTAAGCTAATGGGGGAGTATGAAAAGGGCGGAAAAAAACCCAAGGTTTTTTGCTGGGTGGGAAAATAGGATTTCTTGGTGAAGCTTTCTGCTATAGTAAAGTGGAAAATATTTCCACAGATAATTCTTTGGCTGAGATTTCCTGGCTGACTTACAGATAGGAGGTGACATATGCAGCTAGGATTTGCCTGTTAGTCTTACTGTGAAAGAAGAGCTCCTCCCAGATTCCACAAGGCACTGCTGCAAGCCTCTGGGAATTTCTTTCTTCTCTACTATTTTGGGGAATCATTTTGTCCTGGTAGATGCACACTGTCTGTGCACTTTATTTTTCTTTACATATGACCAATTGTTGAAGATTCTATAATACTCAATGAAATCAGAATCAAATTCTTAGTTTGAACTCTATATCGAAATTTAGAACAGAGACAAGTAACTCATGACTCAGGCATTCTTGATCAAATAAATCAGTAAAACAAAAAGTGGTTTGTCTCATTTTGTGAGCAAGCTCTTCTGGAGTTTAAAGGTTCTTTGTCTTATCTGACACTTCAACAAGGCGAATCATTTAGTGAATTAAAGAACGCATGCATTTCCCTTGCAGATTACTTTTAAGTAATGAAGTTAGTGTTTGGGCAAAACAATCAGCTTTACTTAATGGTGCTTTGAAATGAATTCTCTAAGAAGAAGCTGAGTGATTTCTGCATGACTGCATTCCATGTCATCATCTGGTATGAAAAATGCATTATACTCTCACTTCCTTCCTCTCTAAGCAAACTCAATTTCCAACACCTGTGATTTGAATAAACTGTACACAGACTCCTATAAAAGAATTCAATTGTAAAAAGGTTATGGATTTTTAGAACTGCATTTTGAAGTCTGATATACTCACATTATCCAAAGGGAGCATGTGAGGCCAGCAAGCTGTAGGAGAGAAGTCTCTCTGTTCGTGTAACACAAGTAACATAGTGAGTAGAAATGCTGCCTTGTGAAGCAAGGCAATGAAGCAGAGAGGCAGAGAAAGTGGTCCTAGGCAGGGCAAGCATCTTTCCCCAGCTGGAAGGAAGTCTGGTTGAGATATGTGGTGGCAGCTTTGCTGTTGTTCTTATCCTAGGCTGGCAGTAGCTAAGCAGTTGTCTACTCTGAGAGGGGGATGTATGGGTCACCCTTTCAGTCATGAAGACAAAGCACTTGAAGTGCTTCCTTGGTTTGACCTTGAGCTGCCTGGTCTCTGACTACTCTGTCACTCTCATGCTAACTCACTTTCGCTCTCTTGTTTTTCTCACCTTTCACAAACACTTTCCCTAATATATTTTTTTGAGTGTGCACTAAACCAGACATCATTAGGCTAACTTTTACCAAGCTATCAATATTGTATTTTTCATAATTTGGGTTATTAGTCTCTTCAGTATTTTAGGTATCAGAGTGCCAAAGTGTTGTGGCATGCCTAGTGTGCTGGTCTTTTTCATAATTTTATTTTGTCTGGTCATCTGATCACTGCTAAGCTCACTTTTTTTGTTATTCTTTTTAGTTTGTACAGTCATTCATGGTAATAATATGTATAAATCTTGGAGTTCTTTGAAAACTTGAAATCATTATCTTCTATCAGTGAGGAAAGAATTGATGGCTTGGTGTTACAGAACAATAAGCTAAGCCTTTAATTATCAATTGATTAACATGCCCTTAACACCAATAAAAGTGCTGATTTAATTTTGTTAAAAATCATTATCTGAATTGTATGTAAATTATGGGAAGAGTGTGAAAGTGTTTTTAGTGATTTTAACAACCATACTGGCATCTCGCACTTATCATTAAAGAGTTTTTCTGCTTTCCAGCAGTCTCTATTTTTAACATGAGTACTTCAGACAAGAATGTCCAAAATGTGCACAGAAATATTACTCTGTAGAACAGATTGCTTAAGTCAATTAAATGAATTAATAAAATTAAATTTGTAATTTCAAGGTGTGTTTTCTGCATTTTTGCTGCTTTCAGCATCAGTAAGTATTTGTAATAGCAGTACCTGGTTCAGGGCTATAAGGAAGTTAATTCCAGAATATATGCTACCCATAATATTGTAATTCCTACTGTGAAAATTTGATTTCTTAAATCTCAGACTTGAATGTTTGGCATTTTTTTATTACTTAAATAGGTTTTTTTTGTTCCTCATTGCTTACATTCTCACATTTTGAGATATTGTACATGGTTAGCTTACCCACTGCACATTTTGAAGAACGACACGTCTTTCTGATCTCCTTCTGTACTTGCCAACAATTATTCCTGCATACCCTGTAATTCCTTTGCTGTATAGATCCAGTCATGTTTCAGAAACCAAATGTCTTTTGACCTCAGGATCTTGTCATGCTCAAACCAGGCAATATATCTGAAATAATAGCAACAGGATTGTATTCCCTTAAAATTTGAGTAGATGTTGCTTGTTTAAAGATAAGAATACCTGTGTGAAAAGAAGCAACTCTCTTCTGTTCATAGACCAATCTTGTAGTTGGAGCTCATGCTAGAATCAAGTGTTTAATACACTGTTGCTTTGCAGGGATGCAGTGTTTTAAAATAAAGAGGAAGGAGATTTCTGGCAACAATAAAGCAGTCGGTCTCGCTTTGATAGCCAGCAGGACACCAGAACAAACCATAATAAATGCACTTATAGCTACTTAGCAGATAGTGAGGCAATAAATAAATCAATGAGCAATTCAACTAGCTGGCCAACCAACCAGCAAGATCTGATATGGCAAGCGTTTCACAGGACAGGATCATGATTAAAAATGATCTTGACAAATGGGAGGAATAATCAGAAATCAACAGTGGGTCAGAGAACAAAAAGTAGTTAGTAGTACAAGACTTATGAAGAAAAAGAAAACTTGCTTTTTCATGTTTGCTAAGAATCTATTTTAAAAAGCGAGGAAATTTATTAGCCAATATGGTGCTTGGAAAGCCTTACTTAGGTACTGCTTCCTGGAATTGCTACCACTGCCGTTGGAAAGGATCTATAGACTAGTGGTGGGAATATGAGCTTTGGGAAACAATTTGCAAGGAATAATTGAAGGAATTAGAATTTTTTTTTTAATATCTAGGAAATAGAAGACTAGATAAAAATTGAGAGATGTGATAAAAGTCATAATGAATAGGGGAGTAGATGTATCTCTTCTGTTGACAGAACAAAAAAGAAGTAGCTGGCCTCCAGAAAGATATAGCTAAGGCTACACCTGGGAGAGTTACGAAACTTCTTCAGGAGGTTATGGAATTTCCTTTCTAGACAAACATCTGTGAGGAATACTTCAGGTTTATTTCATATTTTCAGAGTGGGTCAGGATCTGTTCTTGCAAGTTTGATACCTCTTTGTTCTGTATGTTGCTGAAAAAGTTGTCAATTGCATGGGGAGAAGAGTACCAGCACTGTAATTCCGTCAGACCTTGCAGCTGGTGGGGGGGGACTCTGAGAACTAGATGAACATTTGTCTGGTTTCTTTCTACTAAGAAAGAGCAGGTTCAGAGTTTATTTTTATGTGAAATACCATATATAGTTTTAAAAGGATGTTCATTCATTCTATTTTGACCTTCTCATGTGTGATTACCAGATTCTCTTTTCCTCTTGTTCCTTTCCAAGTTTATCTGAATTACTCTAATTAAGTGGAATAAAGATAGATTTAGGCTGAAGGATCCTGAACAGAAGGAATAGTCTTATCCATCAGATAAAAACATTCCTTTCAAACTGTGAACAGTATGGTTAAGTTGAAGTAAATCTTCATTTATTTGTGTGCCCAGGAAAAGCAAATGCAGATTGCCTTTTCAGAAGCAGATACTTCCCTGTTGAGAGGAGAGATCACATCTTGTACATTCAATTCTGATTCACAAAAGACTTTGACTATTTATCTTTAGCTGCCATTTTCAAAATAAAAGTTCTAACTCAACACGACAGATGAACAAATGCTCCCATGTTTGTATCTGAGATTTCCTCACAGAAATCTGGGTGTACTTTCAATGTGTGTTGCATGAAGATATGCACACTTGTGCTATGTATGATGCATTCTGAGTCTCTTGGATTTTCTGTCCTGACCAGAGGTACAGGCGCAGCAAATCCTGCACATCTGCAACTATAGGAACTGATTATGTAAGCACTCTGTGGTAACCAAAAAACGTAAACTAGGTTAACCTAATTTAACCTAACCTGAGACATATCACATTTGTTTCCTTGGGGCAGAGCATTAGCACCTTCCGTAAGTGATTGAATCTATCTAGTAAGTCATAGACACTTTTTTGGACCTACCCTATGTACTGATATCATAGACAGAGGCAATGGGTGTACAGACAGATATCCTATACTGATACCTATTTCTTAGCATGTCTTATTACTGGTTTTTATGTAGTCATAGTTTTGCCTTCTTAGGCCCCTATAAATCCAGGCTGGTAGGTTATTTATAAGTCACAGTTAGAACTAATTCTCTATTACTCAAGAGAAGCAGCAAAAGACACATGCAAACATCACTTGAAATTGGTGTTTCAAAATGTGCCAACAACCCGAGTGAGCTCACAGCTCTACAGCAGACCTGCTGCCAGGGAGTAAATTTAAGTTCTCAAACAGAAAATAAAAATGGTTTGGTCTTCAAACACATGTGTGGTAGAAAATAACCAAACAACACCCAATGAAGTTCTTTGCACAAAACCCCCCCAAGCTTGTAAAATAATCTACATGGAAATGAAGAATGTTTTTGCCTGTAGCTCTCCATAGCCAATATACATGAGCTACACTATTGAGTGGTTTTCTGCTGTGATATGGTAAGGTTATGTTCAGAAGCCTTTGCATGTGAACAGACATAGATGGATATTTCTGCCTACTATAATTAGCCCTTTCCAGCATCCACTGTACTACCTTGTGATCTCCAACTATATGAAAATATGTACATATCTTTAGAAAAATTCTTTAAACTTCCCTGCAACTTTGAGATGATTTTTAGTCAGTTTCAAATAGAAAATACGAAAAGAGTCTTTGTTGTCATTAATTAACATAAATAGGTATACACCGCTCCAGGGTGAGAAGAGTTTTCCTTGTTTATTTGTCAAGTTAAAAACAATAGATTTGGAGTATGAACAAAGAAAAAAGGGTTTTAAAAATAATGAGATAGACAACCTAGATTGGTGAAGTGTGAGAATTTTTTGCATTAAAAGCTCTTGTCATTTCTTTAAACATACATGCTGGAACGCACAGACAGTGCTTTAAATTCCTTTCCTTAGCAGTTGCAAGTGTTCCTGAAAGAGTTTAATCAAGTAATTTAACAGTGCATAGCTTTCAAATGATGATTTTTGTGTAAGACAGAATTAAATTAAGCTTTCCAGGTCTCATGCTGCAGTGTAGACTCCATATTTCCAAACAGGAAGGCATGAAGATCCAGCTGGAGCATAGACTAAAGTGTATTAAAGAGAGAGAAGTTGACCCTCAGCATTGAATTTTGGATTGGTATGGACGGGGGTTAGGGGTTTTCTCCCTGTTTATTATAAGTGATGAATAAATATTGGCCGTGTAAAATGATCATGTAGTTGCTAACTCTTAGTGTAGATCATGCCAGCATCCCTGAACCTGTATGTGTGACTTTTTTATAGTAGAAATATGGTTCTAAGAGCATAGGCAAAATGTCAATAAATATGTCCTCTGCACTCATCTGGACTGGACTCTGGTGCATGAGTCTAAGGCAATAATTATGGCCTTTTGATGATTTCTGCCATTAGTTTGAGTCAAAAAACATGTACTCGGCAGATACCCATGAATAAGTGATGGAGAAGGATAGGGTAATTAATGTGCCAGCTATGATATCATGGCCTGGTAATACAGTGGCAAGATAAAAAATATGGAGGTGTATTATTGGAAAATGGGACAGGAGAGAATAGAAATAAAATAAGAGATAATTATCTTAAAAGTTAAAGACAACATTTATTTAAAGGGTCAGTTTAGGGGAAAATTATATAATGTATTTTTTTCAAGTCTACATTTCCTCCATTATTTGACATACAGCTGAATTTTAAAAGCTTTCATATTTTTTTTCTAAATGGCACCTTTCATACATTTCAATACATCTTTATATTTGCAATGGAAATTAACACATAATTTGAAGCTTAGCTTTAGCACAGATGTCTGTTAATACGTCTCATCATCTGTCCAAATCTTTTTATGCAAAGAAAATGGTTATTTTAATTACTGCAGTTCATTAAGTTTGAATGAGACTGAATAAACTACATATTTAAAAATATTGCACAAAATAATGTGAACTTAAAAAATAATGTGATGCTCTAATAAGACTAGCATGGCACATACAGATGTCTTAGAGAATTACTCTATGCAGTAGTTGTACAAAACCTATATATACATATACTTCTTTTCCATATTTCTAATTTTCTAATTTTCTACATATATATTTAATTTCTGTTCTCTTTAGGAAAAATGCTACAGCTGTTAAGGTTGTTTGTGCTTTTATTAAAAATCTACATTCACATCAAAAATTTGTTTTAATTTAACCATTACTAGACCCATTTTGTTATTACCTTCAGCATGTCCAGGCCAGATTTTCCATGTACAAGATTGTTTCAGAGAAGTTCTCAGCTGACTTGTGAAAGAAAGGGAAGTGATATTCAGTCACGGAAGACTTCCTGAATTTTGGTTGTTATCACTTTTAGTGGGAGATAAGCTTCTTGGAACAAAATTCAACATTTCCAGAATCTGAAGACGAGAAAATTTAATATCATCCATATGACTGAAAGCTTTTCATAAGTGTAGAAAAATTATAAAGAAATTTGTTACACAGATTAGGATCTAACTATGGTATTTTTCCATATCTGACATGTGATACAGAAAATTTCCCGGATATAAATATTTTCTGATAATTGTAAATGTTCTCTCCATGGCAGTGGATATTAGAATTCTTCTGAAAGTCCTTCCCACAAGTTTCCTTCTTCTTGGTTTAACCCCTCATGCTTCAAACAGTATTTGCAAATAAAAGACCTGGAGGGATCTCCATCTGTGGCAAGGGCTATGGCAGTCAAGTTAAAAGTGAGATATAAGTATTAAATTGAACATTGCTTGCACTGGAGATGCCCATCACCATCTAGAAAACAACTTTCCATCACATTTGGGAGATCTGACTTCGCACAGGAACATTAGTTACAAGGAGTGCCAAGGGACTTACAGGTCTCCCTTGAAACTTCTGCCACACCTTCAGCTCAAATGGAGTTTTTTGGTTGTGTTTCATGACTTTGGTGGAGGCTTTCGGTCTATTTGAGCCACAGACAAGTGAGGTTAGATGAAAATTGCCAGAGAGATCTGGGAAGATGACTAGTTAGCTTCCAAAGCTGTTGAGCAATCTCCCATTTTACCACAACTTAAAGCCCTGTCCTTCCTTAAAATCTCACCAACCAGCAAAATCAAACTCCAGACCAATGCATTTTATATAGCAAGATTTATAGTAAAGCATTTTAGAAGTTTTCTTTCTTGAATGCTATTTTTGAACGCAAAACCAAAACAGGGGTCAGATCATATTTTAATTAGAAAAGCCTCAAACTGGAAGCCACATTTCTGATTTTCATGGCATGAGTGCACTTAAGAGCAATCTTTGTATAATTCAAAAGGAAACCTTTCTCTTTGAACTTGACAGATTTTGCTAAATTATTAGTTTTCTTCAGGCTGTATTATGCTCAGAAAACAAAACTCAATCAACAATCATGCTGCCTATTGCTACTTAGCAAACTTTTTTTCATTTGTTTCAATCTTTCTACATTAATGTGAAAAACTAATGGAAAAATTACATACTCAAAACCTGAAAATGAATGATAATTTGTTGCATACAAAGTAAAAAATAATAAAGCACATGTTTCTTAAAATAAAGCAAGACCAGTCACTTTAGAGGAATAGGATGAGGGTGGCAGTCAATACTGCAGGCTTATAGAAGTTAGATACTAAATGCTTTATTGTTTTTTTCTAACTTATGCAAGGTTGGATACAGCTGTTAGCATTGAAGAGGGTGTATCGGGGCACATGAAGCATCTCATCTTATATGACATAAATTAAACCTGTCTTGATCACTAACATTATTTGGTACATCCAAGCTTTGTTGCTTAAAGTACTTAATTTCAGTTCCAGAGATGGTATGTGGCAACAGAGATGGTCTTTTTAGTGTAACTGTTCATACCTTTGCTTGAATCTAGAGTTATTTTCAGACTATTTTTTTTCCTGAATATCAAGGAAAAAGTGATAAATGTGCCTCCAAAATGTGTATTAAGTCTGAACAAACATGAAATTTAAGTCCAAATATACTTTAGGTGTTCATAGGCTTAAATTATTTATATTGGCCTAGTTTGTACTTGGGATGGCTCTTAGGACAGGGTGGGATCTTCTGAAATTCATAGCCTTAATTTAGAGGGGGACAAAAACCTTTTGAGGATTAATGTAGTGTAGAGCTATGGATATAACAATGGTCTTATAACTAAGAGGTTTTTCTCCTTTCAACTTTTTTACATTTGTAAAGTAGTCCCTTGTGACAGATCTCCTCAGCAGATAGAAAAGCAACCTTAATGTTATTCCAAGAAGGCTTAAACAGATGAGGACAAGAGTTTATACCAGTCTTCTTCTACCCAAATCATTAGTTGCATCTCTAAATGGTAAAAAACCAAAGAGTTGTCGAAACATTTAATGGGGTTTTCTCTTGAAATTACCCCTCCTCCAGCAGGTTTTGTGTCAGAAGTTCTAAAACCCTTTACATCAAAAAAAAAAACAAATTAAAGTGAAAATCTCTGCCCTTGGTAGTGGCACTAACTTGAATGAGAATTGTCACAAACAAAAGCATATTTGTACAGAGAGTGTCTATAGACAAGAGAAAATATGAATCTGGTACATGAGATTTTTTATTTTAGTTTCAAGTGTTTTTTTCAGATTACTTTAATGAAGAATACATTTCTTGAAGGCCTGGGGCACTGCTTAAACCCCTTGCTTGCTGAACATTTCCCCTTCCTCTGATTTGTTACTCTGCTGCATATTGCCTTGGAAACCCAAAAGGAGCTTTTACATTGCTATGGAAACAAATCAATATAACTATATTTACATTTCGTTTGTAGACCACATAGTGTAAAAGCCAAAACATATGCCTGCATGGATAGAACATGATATATAGTTGGGGGATTTTGTTGTTTTCTTTTTAATTAAGAGAAATATTAGGTGATGTTGAAACAAGTGTCTGTTTTGTTCTGCTGCAGGGGATGAAGAAACCATTCCCACTTTCTGTCGTGTGTTATTTAAATTCACAGGTTTTACAGTCAGTCTTTCAAGGATTATGACACTAATCTAAGATTAACACTGACTTTGGTTTTGTAAGTGCTTTAACTGGTATTTTACCAAACCTAAATTATATGCTCCTCTAAATGGCAAGAATGTAGTTATGTTTTCCCATAAACATTGGAGAATTACTGTCTTAATCTGACAGCTAGAAGAGCCTTTCAACCCACATTGAACCACAAACCCATACTGCCACCTTCTTTGCTACCATATTACCTTTCAAGAATTGTTGGCAAAATATTTTACACTCTTGTTTGACTTATGAGAGGCTCACAAAACCTCTTCTGAACTTTTCAAAGACCATATTCAAAGTAGAAAGCTTTAATACCTGCTTAAACTATGCAAAAAATGATTACATATTTTTTCTCTTATAGTTTACTTTGATCATTCTCTCTGACTGGTCTTTCTGTAATGTACTGAATAAACTATCACTGTTTTATTCTTCTCTGTGTCTTTGCACAAACCTTTGTATAACTGCAGAATCTTGCAGTAAGACTTGGTTTTGACTTACATCAAATGTGCTTTACAATGAAGTGACATTTTGCTTTTGCACAAAAGTTTTGGTTTTTTGATTAGTGACCAAGTAGAATTTTGAATGCTTGTAGAAAAATACACATGCACAATCTTATCCTTCCTATTTGAGGAATCTCACTGATGTGGGAATATCAAATGAAAGTAGCAATATGTGGCTTTATCATGAATATATAATTTAGCATATATTTTCATTGGTTTAAAATTTACACCTACCGAAAGTCTTCAAATGTATAAAAAGTTTGAGTAGTCATAGGATTTAGCACTATGGCTCCATGTCTGCTCTTGCATCTGTACAGATGGATCCTAGCTCCTCTGTGAAGCTCTACCAACTTGAAGAACAAAGCAAGCAGTCAGTGGGGCATTACATAAATTTCAGAGTCTGTTCACGGGAATTAAATGGCATATGCAATATACAACAGTTTTTTTGCATTTCCTCAAGCTGAAACTCAATTTTCTATTAGCCTGCTTCAAACAAACTGGCTTAAGAGATAATATACGAGGCCAAGTCACAGGTTGATGCAAGCCTGAGCTAAGGCAGGATATTTTCTAATCAAACGTTTTCCCCATATCAATCTATTTACATAGAAACTGTCAGGTTTTTGTGGCACTCCATTTTTCTGATTGTAGAAAAATGCCTATTTGAAAGTGTTTTGACCCCTATACCATAACTTGTTGAAATGAAGCCGAGAGTGAAAGATAAAAAGAATACTGATGGATATGGACATGAGTATTTAATTACAAGGATTATACTACTTTTTCCTGTAATAGCCAGAAGCTAATATGAGTTGCATCTGGTGGGAATTTGTACATTCTCAAAATATTTGAGGAAAGAAGCGCATGTTGGCAGATTTGAGATGTAGGGTCATTTCAGGAGTAAATACAGTAGCAAGTGGTGAAGCAGATGGTACTTCCTACCCCATTAGTCCTGTTAGAGCCCACAAGTCATGAAAGAGATGAATGCACGTACCAGACATACCTGTAAAGCATACTTGTCCCAGAAAATTCTCCTATGGAATCACAGGAGGAATTATCCTCAAATCTGGGGAGAAAAGGAGCAAAAATCACTGAAAACCCGTAGCAAGGTTGAAGAAGTGGAAGTCCATTACAGAAGCCCATAGCAAGTTGCTAAACTTCTCATTTCCTCCACTTTGAGCTGCTACCCCCATTTACATCATCTAATCGCTCTTTTTAATTAATGTTTTCAGAAGTACCAGACTTGATTGCCCAAGGAAAACCACAGTTTTTGTCTCTGGTATTTTCTGGATCCAGGTTAAAGTGGTTGTAATCCAGCTGAGTAAAGAAAGATGAAAATATTTCTAGTCTCCCATTCTATAAGCATGTGCTCCTTTCAAAAAAGTGAGTGTCCCTATTGAACTTGCTGAACTGCTCACTTGTGCACTTTTCCAGAAGTAGAACTTTTGGTATTTATTCTAAATGTGTACTCTTGGAAATGAGTGTAAGTTTATGCACTCAAATCTAATTTAAAATCATAACTTAAAGTGATATTAGTTTAATATTTATAATTAGATCCCATCATTTGGTTTTCCTGTGTGTTTTCAGTTTTCACAGTGTTTCATCAGCCTTTCATGTTTATCTTTCCTCTTGAATTCTTGCTGCTGGCTGTTAGAGGGAACAGAAAACAATTACTGAAATTATCCTTAACAGAGATCTATGATATCAAATGTCATTTGTTGGTCACAAAAAGATGGGCACTTTATTTCCAGTGATTGCTAAAACTAAAGCACAGCACTCCTGGAAATGTAAAGCACATCCTCCCAGATACGGAAATTCCTCTAATCAGATGAACTTAATTCAGTGATGAAGAGATGCTTAATGGTATTGACTATTATCAGATAACCAAAGGGAGAGATGGAAAGAAGCCAACCATACTTTTAGGATTTGCCTTTTTATTTTTTCCTGATCTCTTGATTGTATTTAATTTAACATTCAATCTTGCTTAGTCTAATTTGTGTTCATTTGCTGTGTAGAGTGGTTTATTACGTCTCCATTTGGCATGTGATACTTCTCTTTCCCTGGGTGGTCTTTATCTACTGGATAGTTTGTTTTGTGATCTTCATCTCATTTAGTTTTCTTGCGAAGTGTGATTTGATAGTTAGGCCTACAAAGTCTTTGTTGATATGTTTATATTTGTTGGGTTTTTTTTTGACTCTCATTTCTCCCCATCTAAGGATTAGAGGGTGGTGAAACATCTTCAGATTCTTGCCTTTTCCTAGCAGACAGGATTTTCTGGCAGTGTTAACTTCCCTCCTTTAAATACCGAGGTGAGGTGAAGTTCAATTGCTCAGTCAGCTTGTGTTGATGTGAACGAGAGAAAGATGTGATCCTGCCTACTTAGTTTGTCTAAAACTTGTGGGTCTTCACATGTGGGGTTTTGGTTTGGTCTGAGCTTGAGCACAACCACAAACGGAAAGCACATTGATGGATGACTCCTGTGTGTTACACATGTCAGTAAAAATGACCAGAATGTTAAACCTGCCAAAGGTCCTACTGCCTAGAGGAGGTTAGAGTAGTAATAAATCTTGCCAGTTGGTTTCCTGCAGGCAAGGTACAAATATTTCCACCTAAATAGTGAGGAGCACAAGTCTTCATCATCACTTTGTCTAAGAGAGAACAAAATGTCAAATGACTGAGCAAATCCATGCAGCCTTCTCATTCAATAGCTGTCAAAGGAGGAGTTTGAAACATGGCTTTGACATGCATCCAAAGCAATGACTCCCTTCATGGTTTATGTGGAAGGTGGCAACGCAGTGATAAATGCATTCTTTATAATGGAAAGAAAAATTTTTCCCTTACTTCCACTCTTTGGCTTTCTGTGCAGTGGAAAGGAAAAAAACCAAGAAATCAGAACATGAAAAACTTTGGTGAAAGCCTGACTACCCTGAACTTAGCTATCAAAATATCTGAAAAACAATTTTAACAGTGGACAGAGAAAACTCTAAAAATTAAGTAAATATTTAGGAATTAAAACCGCTCTTTTATATAAAAGAACAGATGCTTATTTCGGACAGAGGACAGTCTTTACAGGGGTTATTTGAAAGCACTGATAGAGTGAAATGATACACAGCCCAAAATGAACTGGAATAACACACACAAAAAATTACGAGCAATAATATGGGAAAAGGACTACATAAGAAATAGACATATTAGAAAATTAAAACCTAAAAGAGTAAAAAAAAACCCAATGCTCTTTCATTGTATAAAGCTAAAGTTTGCATTAATGATAGTAGAAGTAAGATTTAAGAAGGATCTGTGATTTTCAAGATGACACTACATCTTTAAATTAAAAAAAATCTTTTGCAATCCTGTGCCTTGTTTTTACACTGACACTAATTTTTTTTGCATTTGAACTATTTCTTCAGGTCAGAAGTGTGTCCTAATTGATGTGGCATGGCAGAGTATGGCTCATTTTCAACACAGCTTGCAGGAGAATTGAACGACTTTGATCACTATTAATAGGAGTCCTACCCCCTATCTCTGCTCAGTGTGTGCTGAAGATTTCCCCAATGTCAGGACATATTTGCAACACTAATAAAAGCCTTTGAGAAATAAGCAATGTTTTATGCAGGCTTGGAGGGCAAAGATGGGGGTGGGTGGGAGAAGAAAGAAGCTATTTTCTGTTTGTAAAGGTCACATCTGATGTGGTTTTGAACTCTGTAGTGTTGTAGATAATCAGGTGAGACAACTGTCATGTCCACTGGTGATTCAGCCTGACCCTTGTCTGCTTAGGTTATAGGAACTGTGGGTCTGGCACAACCTCAATTTATTGGAGACCCTATCAATGTCTGTCAGTATCTGCAAGGAGGGTGCCAAGAGGATGAAGCCAGGCTCTGCTTGGTGGTGTCAAGCAATAGGACAAGAGGCAATGGACAGAAAATGATGCACAGGAAGTTCCACTTGAACATGAGGAAGAACTTTACTGTGCAGTGACTATGCTGTAGAACAGATTGCCCAGAGAGGTTGTGGAGTCTCCCTCGCGGGAGATATTCAAGCACTGTCTGAACACAATCCTGTGCCTTGTACTCTGGGATTACCCTTCTTGAGGAGGGAGGCTGAACTCTCTATGGTCCTTTCCAACCTGATCCTTTCTGTGATTCTGTGATTTTTTCACTGAAGATCAAGGTAACTGGTATTTTATCTCTATATTCACCTCTTTTGACTGTTATTAAACAAAAACTAGAGAGTCCAGTAGAGCAACTCATCTTCTTTGTATTTTCATGGAGTTCACTAGCTCCCCCTCCATTTCCCCTCCCTTATCTTGCACGTATGCATATATAGATATTATAGCTTGAATGGCATGTTCTCTTCTTTTCTGATTTGTACTCTGACATGGAGAATTAAAACAAAGAAATGACCTCATCAACAAACAAATTGCATGATCACTCATGATACCCCTGGTCATTATTTCTATTCCTGTTACCTGCCAGACCCAATGGCTTTGGATGAGTAACAGTGGGGAAGAACCAACATAGAAATTGGATGCTGACCATGACAAGAGAGCTTTGGGCCTTGAAAGTGTCTGAGGAAGGGCTCAAACTATTATGTTTTTGTAAGAAAAGGTGCTGGACTGGCATATTTGGTGGAAAATAAAAAAAAAATGGACTGTGGCACAGAAACATTCCTACAGCACTTCTGCCAAAGAAACTAACAGAAGGTGGCAAGACATCATTATTTTTAAACTTAATGTACCTTTTAATTCGAGAATTGACCCCAAGTCTGTGTCTTGTCATATGTCACTAAGAAATTAGCTGTACCTGAAACATTAATTGTGATTTTTGTGGGTTTTTTTTCTAATTTTTTTTCTGAATCACTGAAGCATTATTTTATTCTTGTTTCTGTCAGAAATGATTGTATTTGTCTCATATTTAGTTTTGGAAAACTGACATAATTTTTATTTCATCATGGAAACTCATGTCATAGCTGGACATCTATTATTGTCTCTGATGGCCGGAGGGTTGTATCACACACTATTAATTTAAAGAATGTGACTTAAGCCCACGTAAAATGGGAAAGGTTAAGCTCTGTAATTAATCCACTATATTGGGTGAGTTATGCCACACACAAACATCTGCTTGATACTGTGAAGTTCTTTATTTTTTCCCTCCCTCTTTAAAATTGTCATGATGGAGCCCTATTTCATGTAAAAATTTAAGGTCCAAATATTTGGTTTTCATTTGTTTACTCCATGCTTTTTCCCCCTTTTTATCTTATTTTGGGGACACTTATAATTTGTGAATGTTTTTTATTTTTCAGTACTTTATGCAGGAACATTTGGCCTTCAAATCTTCACACCACTGTAGCCCTGGAAGTGCCAATGCCTTAAGCTCCTGTGTAAACACAAAGAGCTTGCTCCTGCATCAGCCTTTCTTATGCTGCCTCAGAGAACCTATTCTAGTCCAGATTATTCCCCAGCCAGCACAGCTGAAAAAAATAAAATAAAAGGTGACAGTGGTTTCAATGAGATATTTTTACTGAAGAGATATAGGTGTTTATGGATTACTGAAGAGATGGATATTTATAGGTACAGCAGCTCCAAATAACAGGAGCTTTTATACAAGTTGAACTGTTTTATACCAGCAGCTGTGTTGCCGTACACTAGAAGAGCTTTTCAACATTTTTTTGAAATTAGTTTAGTTCTGCTCAGCTGTTGACTGAAAGGAAAAGCCAGTGTGGATCAAGAAAGTTTAAATAACCTAAAGCAAAAACACAGCCCTGCTCTCCAGATGTTGCCATCTGGTCTCCAAGATTCTTTTTACTTTTTCATTTCTCTTAAAATCCCTCCTCAAATCCCTTCTCTTTCAACCTGACTGCAGAGTTCCAAGTGGGACAGAATAGGCAGTGGGCTTTTGTTTTGCTTGGAAAACATTCACACCATCAATTCTTTGAAGAAATGGCTGTGTAATGACTGACAGTTTTCAGATTTTTTTCCCTGCATTTGTTTGATAGCAGCCTTCAGCAGCTGCTGCAGCTGGGAGCAGAGGCTTGCTGCAGTCAGAGTCAGTCTTCAGGAGCCTGGCAAGACCTTGGAGTACCTGACTCAGCCACAGGAGGTAACACCATGGAATGGTTCTCCTCTGCACACTGACAGGCCTAAGCCCAAGGATCTTTGCATGGGAGGTGCACCTTGCCATTATGCCTGTGGCTGCTCACATTGCTGCATTGTGCAGACCTCCTGCTCTCAGCCATGTGCTGACTGGAGTGCCTTCTCTTCCACTTCTGGCTTCCTGTCTGGTCCTGACATGCAGCATGACTCCAGTACTCCTCAGGTCTCACAGATCTACGTAATCTGCAAGCTGAGAGAGGATCTGACCCACAGAGCACTGGAACACTTTCTCTATACTCATTGACGACTCCACTCCAAGCTTAATATCAACTGTTTTATTTGCTGTGGGTTTTTTTCCTCACATTTCTTTCAATTATTGTGCGGTTACACATGGTAAATGAAAACTGCTGTATGAAGAGAGTTCTATTTTGCTATCAGTTAAACTCATGCAGCCTGGCTGGCTTTTGAAATAAGCCAGAAGTGGTGGCAGTGATTAGCTTTCTGTTGGAAAATTTTCTCTTCCCTCAGGGAAGTGTGCAGGGAAATATGTTGGTATGCAGCCATAAGTTTGCCATGTAAATCATCACTGCAAGTCAGTGCTTGCTGCCTCTGACTGCTCACAGCCATACACCAAGGTGGTTCAGTATGATCCAACCTGGATCTGTCCCTGAAACCGCTTTGCCTTTAGGACACAAATACCAGATGAGATTCAGCCCTATCTTCAAGGGGTCTAATATGTCCATATTCTAAACATGATGGACCTGAAATTCTAGTTTGCAGATGAAAATTCTTCAAGTGGGAGCAGCTGTGAAATGGGCACAAGCTGCAAATTCAGATGAGAGGCCTGAAAGCCAAGTTTTTCTCAGACACTTTAGTGAGTCCTTGAGGAGTTGTGCTGTAGTTTGTCAGCTGTCATACTAAAAATGCCCAACCACCAGAGATTTTTCTCAGTGATGCAGACAATCTTCCCTCTTTTTTTTTTCTTTTTTATGAAGGAAGTCTCTTGACTTTCTTTCCCATTCCATTGCAGCCAAGAACGATGATACTGCAGCCCAGTTACTGTTCAATTTGGCTAGTACTAGGAGAGAGGCATTAGCATTGCAGAATAAAAATCTGACAGTTTGCTGACTTTCTGTACCTGCATGTTCCATTAGGGATCCAAATAGTTAAAGATCCATGAAGTAAAACTGGATCTTGTACTGCTTTTGGGCAAAACAAGACTAGTGAAGCTGTTTGAAGGTGATGGGATATCTCTCTGCCAGAGGAATGGGAGCAGAAGGATGGCTTTAGGGCCCATGTGAAACCCATTGCACTAAGTAGAGATTTTTGTTTCCAGCGAGGACATTTAATCATGTCTGAAATGCCTGTCTAAAGGGATCTGTAGTCCTGAGATTATCTCTGTAAAATCCTGCAATAATAAAAATGGCTCCTATCCAGAAATGTAGGCCCCTGTGATATAAATCAAATACCACTATGGTATAGCAGTTAATCTACCAACAAACCACACTTGTTTCAAAAGAGGGATCACAAGACTATTTTGTCTTCACAGAGCCCCAAACACCTTCAAATTTGGTCTTTTACATCATTATTCAACAAGAGTGAATAAAATTATATCTTACATAGCACCAAACCTTTCTATGCTTTGACATAGTAAAAGATTCACACTAGATTTTGTAATGCACTACTCTGTAATGGTTCTCTGTGGCAACAGCACCTAGGTGTTGTCATCATATGAATTATTGCATGAGAGGAGGATCAAATATCTTAGTTAACCTGAGTAGATGAATTTAATCAAATTTCAACTCAGAAAGTCAAAAGAGTATTTCAGTTTGATTCTCCAAAAGTATAACCTTGCTCCAGCCATCCATCTTGCCCATTGGATTTAAAAAGCGAGGAGTCCTCTAGACCAATTATGTGGGGCATTTAATCAGGCAACAGGACTCCAGAAAAAAACAGGAAGGGCTGAACTCCCACAAGTTTTTCCATCATGGTTTGATACAAGCTGCCAAAAATGATTTATTTCAGAATGTGTGAAATTTGCTTTTGGCCTGAGAGAGGTTGGTTCTCGTAATGTCACCGTGGAAACTGTTGACAGAACTGGCAGAAAGTGATCCACTTATCTCACAAGATTCAGCAAAAAGCTGTGCAACACACAGTCCTTGCTATTCATGGATGGCATTCAACAAGACTAATTTCTAGGGGTTATTAATACCAGTTAGCCCTCATGTTGCAGCTTTTAACAGTCAGGGTACTAATAAATTATACAAATCTCATTAAAAGCTGTATGAAATCTATGCAGACAAAATCACTTGTAATTGTGAACAAACTGAAAAAATATCTCTAATAGAGATAATAAAGACTGATAAAGACATTATGACATTTTACACTAAAATGTCATAATTTATTACACTAAGATTGAAATGTTGTTACATGTTGCTAAATATTGAACACAACTATCAGATGAATTTATAAAAAGTGACTTTAATTTTTTACTATGGTAAAGATGGCTGATCTCAGGAAACAGAATCTGTAATTGAGACCTCTTCATTTATTTGTCTAATAATGTTCACAAATAAATGTTGAAAACTCATTTTGATGAAACAGTCATCTCAGCACATCCCTGTAGTGGTAAATATGAAAACTATCAGGAGTTCACCCCTTTAGCTGAGCCACCATTCACGTCACATCAAAGTTGTTTCTAAGTGGGTGATAGCAGAACTCTCTCAGCAACAGGAGTAGGTTAAATGTAATTTGCAACAAATATTTTAAGACAACGTGACTACCTGGGCACTCAAATGCATGGTGAAAGACACCCACAGTAGGCAGGAGGTATGACCCAGTAATGCTCTTGCAAACCCTAAACAATATCCCCTGCCAAGAAGGATTTAAATACACCTCGGACACTGTTTCCTCTCACAATTCTAGACTTCAAGCAAGTCCTTCACACTTCTCTATTTTAGCACATCACTTTTGAAAATTGGCAAATGTTATCTCATTTTAGTTTTGCTAAATTAGAAGATTACTGAAATTCACGCCTAACTTCTTTGTACATTTTTCTTATCTACTAATACTAACTGAATCCAAATTAATCAAGTAATTTCCTTTTTTAAATTTTTTTAATTAAAATACATAATTTTTGCCACAGGTAACTCACAAATCTTATTTTTAGGGAAAAATAACCAAATCAAAACAAGCCAAAAACATTTTTGATGATGTCAAGTACTTTTTAGTAATACACTTCATCTGATCAAGAATCTACTTATTTCAACTTGACAGTGTTTTTTCCAGGGGACATTAACGGTGTTCCATACACACTGGATGTTAATTGGAAGTTCACCCAGATCAGATGTTTGCATGCAGTGGACCACAGTAATAAAAGCAAGTAATAGGTCTCAAGTTTTCTGTTTGTTGGAGCCCAGGTTAAAGCACTGGCTAGATGCAGGCATGACAGTCAAATACCAGTGGCTGTATGGCTACTTAAACTGCCACTCTGATAGGAGCCATGTCCTGTTTTGTTGTCTGAAAGGTATTAAAGAAATAAAAGCAGATATGAAGACGTTCTTCAACATATGGCAACGTTTTTTCTGTAAACCACATTCCAGGGTTGATATTCTCAACGCAAAAAGCATTTATATGCTGCTTCTTACCACCAGCTCATCTGTCTTTTAAACCTCTGGGGAATTAAATGAAAAATCCCTGTTACAGAAAGGTTAAGGGTGAGCTTTTGTAGTATAAAAGGCAGGAAATTCATAAGTTCCTTTGCTATGACCCAAGGAAGGCCAGTGAGGTACCTAAGCACGAGGTAACTTTAATCTTAAACTTGGGTGCCTTGCTTAAACACACTGCTGAAACAGGACCCATATGATACTCTTGATCTATTATCATCCCTGGAAAATCACCAGGATAATACTTAGCCTGAAATATGTTTCACAGGGACTTGCTGAGCACAAATTGTGAGAATGTGTTGCTATTAACCATAGGTTACAAAAGTCTGTTGGGTGTTGCTAGCTCTTATCTGGTGATATCAGTAATTGTTGTCCCCTTTTAGACATCTGCTAAGACACAGTCAAAAGAGTGTAACTGACAGAGAAATCCCAGTGACTGGAATGTGAGTGGAAAAATTGAATTATTTTTGGCAGGGGAGATTTGACTTTGAGAAACTTGTGTTTAGAGGTGGTCACATTTTATTGAAAGAATATGACAAATATCTGCAAACAACGCCTCTTAACATTAGCACAATTATAGTAAAGACTTGAAAGGTAGAAAAAACTTGCCAGAAATCTAGAAGTTTTTCATCATTACTACACTGATGACAACAGAAGTAGTTTCCAAATGGAAAAATGACCAATAGGGCCCTGGAAAAATGTATTTGTAATCTTCACTGATATAGTATACCACTGAAGAATTATAATTTCACAGAAACAAGCCATTTAGTTTCAGTAATAGTTCTACATATTTATTGTGAATGTTTAAAAGGTTTTTGGAGGGAAAGTTCTCTCTTTTTTTAAAGGGGAAAATTCTGCTTTCATATTCCCTCCCTCTACCTCTTTTAAGAAGTGGGAAAAGATAGAGAAAAGTACAGTTATTGTTTCTTCCTCAGCACAGTCAATCAATATCCTGGGCACCACAGGCTGTATCCTTCAACAGATGACATTGATGAGATATGTCAGGTATGTCTTGGGTGAAATCCAGATTATTAACCAAGAACGTGCACAAGGGCTTATTTCATTCATCATGGAAGAAAAATGTCAACAGCAAAGCAATCTCTTTGTCCAGATAACCAACTTTTCTCTAGCAAAGTATTGGATCCTTTAAGATCTCAGGTTCTGGTTTCTCCTGGACCTATTCAGCATCAGCAGCTTGGTGTATTCCTGCCTGGTAAATACTTTTGTCTCTTACAGCGATGGAGGCACGTGCTGCCCCAAACAGCAAATCTGTTTGCTCCTCAGGGAAAGTACTTCCACAGATTTCTCTCCAGAAACTAGTGAGACCCCATGCCAAGGACAACAGTTGCCATTTTCTCTAGTGATCCTGCTCTATGAATGGAGAATATTTGAACCCTCCATTGCTGTGGGCTTTGGTTTTTGAACACATCAAGGTACGATAAGAAAAACCGTCATTATAACAACAAAAACCTACTAGGAGACTGTCATCATCTTTCACTATAATAACATGTAAAAAATGTTTCTTTTTACATTGTAACATTTATTTCACTCCATCCTTACTAATATGGATTTGTGAAAGTGAAAAAGGTTTCCCAACAAAAACAAAAAGTAAAATTACCTATTTGTCCTAGAATATTTAGATAGAAAAGCAGTAAATTCTTAAATTCATTAAAAAAACCCCAAACAATAAAACACAAAACCAAAAAAATCCCAAAACAAAACTTTTGAACCTTACTGGAAAATATCTTATTTTAAAGTTTTAAAATTTTAAGGGAATAAAAATTCTATTTATATTTTTTCAATGTATGTTAATTTGAGTGACACTTTAAAACATTCTGCTGCTTCTAACATGTATTATACACAAATAGATGAAATATAATAATATTACATTTCAAACTCAGTGATCTGGAAAAAATATTTTTGATATTACTTCTTTTAAAATGTGGATTAATGCAATCATAAACAACAGAATCACAGAAAAATTCAGAGAGCAATTAAATAAGTATACTTTTTTAAAAATAGAAAAGATTCTTCTGGAAGTAGCTTCAATAAAATTCCAGGAAAGTGTTATTTTTTCTCTAAATCTAGAAATCAACTAGCTTTTCAGTTAAAGAATAATTCAGAAGTGTGCTTACATTTAGGGGTGATTGAGTCTTCAGAGAAAAGACTGCAGGCCTGTGACCATTCAGCTGTCAAACCAAAAAAATATCCCTTTAAGTCAAGCTTTCCTGATTTAAATATACTTCTCTCCCCAATCAATTGCTTTATATTGATTTTTTTTTTTTCAGACATAAAATACAAATATCTATGTGGACAGGTTCCAAAGAGGGCTTGGAAGGGAAAAACCTTATCTGAACAATCCTGAAGGATAGATTTTAGTTGAATTTCTTGTATTTGACATCTCTGCTGCTGTATTTGACATCTCTGCCCTCAATACAACACTGGGTGTTTTGTCTCAGAGCACGCAGTGTTCATGGGTGCATGATACATATACTGATACAAAGACTTCTCAGACCATATGATACCAGCTTTGAAGAGTAACTAGAAGCTCACTCTCCTAGAAAAATCGTATCATTGATTTTTATTACTTGTAAGCCGTTATGACTGTTTACTACTCAAGGTTTTCAAAAGATAGTCAATACAAAGCTAACAAAGAAAATACCTTTTCCATCTGTGTTGGTATTTCCCTCATTTCTGAAACTCACAAAAGCCCAAATTACTGTTTTCTCTGGTTAGAGAGTCTATGGCATTACAACAGAGAGTTGCTCTGTAAGCAGGCCATTAGCAGCTCTCCTGTGCTTAATTTGCACTGTTAGCTTAGAGCTTTGTCTCTAACCTCCAATTTAATCAGTAGATAGAGTCTGTTAGAGGTTGTAAAGCAATCACTGGAAGACTAAGACTGCTGCAATCTCTGGAACAATGATTGACAGAGCTAGTTGAGAAGTGCAGAAAGGATTTTCAGCTGTCCCCAAACAAGCCAGCCCCTGAACACCATTGCAAAATAGTGCTAAATGTTCTCAGCTATGTTTCCCTAGCTGTAAACAGCAAAGTGCTCATCGTGCATTATCCTCTATTTAGTCATCTTCAGCACACATAAGAAGTCTCTTAAAACTTCATGGGACCTATAAAGGCAGATAACTCAGAGTCTCAGTGGAATATCAAAGGTGACTTTGCTAGTTAAAAGAGTTTTCCAACAAACTGAGGAGTCAGTGAATCTTAGGGAACATTAATCTGGACACTGAGTTTAAATGCATAAAACCGCATAGACACAGAGATTATTTCTGTTGGAAGGGACCTATGACTATCATGAAGCCCAAGTGCCTGAAAAGGTTGTGTTAAGCAGATGACCTGAATTCTGAGGATGCATGAGCAATGTGAAACCAAGAGACAGCAGCAAGACATGCTTTTCTGTCCATGGGCTGAAATTGTCTAGAAGATCAGCAGCTGAAACATCTTTTAGTTGTATATGGAGTAGTAGACATCATCACCTTCTTGTTCAGGGGTTTCAATTAAAAATGCAAGTTTTCTGCCTCATAAAAAAACCCAACCCCCCACCCCCCTCAAACAAAACCCAAACAAGCATTTAGTTTAGTGGGAAAGTGAGCTGAAATATGACACATTTCCAAACAATAAAACAGATCTCTATGCCTTTCATGGTCTCTAACACTAGTTACACTCTCGATTAACAATTTGGAAAACAATAAATAGATTTGTCTGTTGATTACTGGAACCTGAGCATTAACTAAGCTGCAACTAAACACTCAGAAATTGTTTGAGCATTTTAGTAGGCCTGCAACTTAATTTTTATGTGGATGCCAGAATGAGAAAAATTCAGCAGATTTTTTCAGTGTTTATATTCACTGTGTCCTCAGCAGCTTTTAAATAGATCTCCTTCATTAAATGTAAAATATGAGTTTCATAATTGGTTTTTAATAGCCTTCTGATAAAAGGAAGGCAGAAATCTCAAATGCAAAGGGGTTTAAAAAGGTTGTTTTCTTAAGGACAAAAATCTGTATTTCCTGCTGTTGCAAAAGCTCCAGCATTGCATGGCAGATAACAAACAAGTAGAGAAGAAGGAGCTTATCTTTCCACTTTCTTTCCTGTTAAATGCTCAAGTCTTGATTAAAAAGAAATCTGACTCTGAGGCAGAGCAATTGTCTGGTGCACACCTAAGTCATCATTAAACACAAAGATTTCTTTTCATGGCTTGATATTCAACAGGGTACAAAAAATCATCTAGAAATCCTGTAGTCTGCTGAGATGATTAAAACATTTATACCATCATTCATACTTTCGGATGCTATGAAGGTCTGGGAGTGAAATGCTGTGTTTGTGTGAATTAGTTGATTTCACTTTGTGGAAGAATACATAGCACAATTGAATCTTCTTGTTCTATTTCTTCCTTAACACAGCACTTGCTTGATGCAATTTTCAATGCTACATTGTCAAATTGTTTTCTGAGAAAGCATTGCTTTTCATAGAATTCCTTTTCTTGGACCAAGCAGGGGAGCTTGTCAAAGAGACTCTGTGCATGTTCTGGGGAAGTGTGGGATTGATGACTTGGTTATAAGACAGTCTGTGGAATAGACTGGGTCATCTGGAGCAGCAGTGGCAGTCTGATGCAATGTCCTCTTACAGTGCCCCCCATGTGATAATATAATGGCTTGTGTTGGAAGGGACCTTAAAGATCATCTAGTTCCAACCTCTGGGCAGGGACACTTGCCACTAGACCAGGTTGCTCAAAGCCTCATCCAACCTAGTGTTTAATGGTTCCAAGGATGGGGCATCCTCACTTTCTCTGGGCAACCTGTTACAGTGCCTCACCACTCTCACAGCAAAGAATTACTTCCTAATATTTAATCTAAACCTACTCTCTTAGTTTTAAACCTTTCCTCCTATGGCTTCATGCTTTCGTAAAAAGTCCTTCTCCATCTATCTTGTGGAGTTCCTTCAGATACAAGGCTGTAAACATGTCATCCATGTTTTACAGGTGGAACAAATACAATTCTCTCAGCCTTTTCTAGGAGAGCTGCTCTCTTCCTCTAATGATCTGGGTAGCTCTCCTCTGAACTTGTTTCAACAGGTCCATGTCCTTCCTTTACTGGGATCCCAGAGCTGGATGCATCACTGCAGGTGGGGTCTCACCAGTGCAGAACAGAGAAGAAGGGCAGAATCCCTTGCCCTTGCTGGCCACACTGCTTTGGATGCAGCCCAGGGCATGTCTGGCTTTCTGGGCTGTGAACACACATCGCCAGCTCATATCCAGCCTCTCCTCCACCAGCAGCCCAAAGGCCTTTTGGGAGGACTTCTCTGGATCTGCTCATTCCCCAGCCTGGACTGATACAGGAGTTGCCCTGACACTGGTGCAGCACTTTGCACTTAGCCTTGTTAAACCTCGTGAGATTTCCATGGACCAACATCTTTAGCTTGTCCCAGTCCCTCTGGATCGCATCCTGTTCTTCAGGTGTGTAAGGCCCCAAAAAACTTGCCCATCAAGGCTTCTAAAAGGGCTTATGGCTGTTCTTGTACTCTGAGTTAGACACACAGGAGAAACGCCAACAAGATATACTCAAGAGGTGAAAATAACAAGAAAAGATTTACTGGCAACTTTAGAAAATTAGAGAACTTTTGCAAAAGGTTTAGTGCAACATTCAACCAATGTAAAACACTTTTCAAAGCCTTTTCTTACTGCATTGAACATAGCAAACTCTNTCTGAGTTAGACACACAGGAGAAACGCCAACAAGATATACTCAAGAGGTGAAAATAACAAGAAAAGATTTACTGGCAACTTTAGAAAATTAGAGAACTTTTGCAAAAGGTTTAGTGCAACATTCAACCAATGTAAAACACTTTTCAAAGCCTTTTCTTACTGCATTGAACATAGCAAACTCTAAGCCCATCTGATTTTAAGTTACTTTAAAAATTTGAGAAAAGATAATTTGAAGAAAAAGAAAAATAAAAAAAGATATAGAAAAGAACATGTATAGATACCAACTCTGGGGTTCCAGGGTGTTGAGCTGATAGAAACCCCCAGAGGAGGGTGGGTCAACACATATATTTGCCTCATGTTCAGCCTCAAATATCCCTTGGCCTTCCTGGGCCTGTCCCCCAGGTGGAATTTGCAGTCATTTGGCCAATAAGGAGCTGAGTTAGAGGCTCCATGGATGGGTGGGAGCATTGCCTCCAATGTGCCAGTGATTGGCAGCCAGTACCAGTACCAGGCCAGGCTCTGGAGGTGGGGAGTGTAGAGAAGAACACTGCTTCACCAAGGAAGATACAACCTGTCCCTTCCTACCCTCACATGCACTCAAAAGGTCTTGAGACATCAGTCTCTCCAGTCTCTCACACAGGTGTGTCAACTGCACCACACATCCTGATGTCATCAGCAAATGTGAAGAGAGTGCACTCGATCCCTTCATCCGTATCATTTATGAAGACATTAAATAACACTGGTCCCAATGCAGACCCCTGAAGGGACACCACTTGTCACTGATGTTCGTCACAGCTCTGAAACTTGATCACTACCCTCTGGATACTGCCATCCAACCATTTTCTTTTATGTGACCCAGAATACAAAGTAGAGTATTGCCCTGTCAGTTTAGACGGTAACACGGCTAAAGCGTACAGACAGGGTTAACAGGAGATTGATTCAAAGAGATGTAAGTTTTAATTCTAAATGGAGGCTTTTCAGTGACCCCAGCCTGCTCTCCCCAGCAATTCTTCATTCAAATCTGCATTCTTGTGGGCAAAGGTTTTCTCCCAACACCAGTACCTTTCAGTGTTCCCATCGCACACAAAAATGCAAGCTCAACACAAAAAGAATCTTTTGTTGATGCGGCTGTTCCTCCATTCTATTGTTTCCATGACATATTTCTGTGTGCTTAGCAGGGAGCTACAGCAGAGACTGTATGTGTTGATGTACCCACAGGTTCACATGAACAGTCATTTCTTATCTATTTTTATGTGAGGAAAAGAAAGATTTACTTCAAAGGTTCCACCTGGTAGAGAGTTTTTAATAAGATAGCAAAATTGGTGCTCTCTTTGTCTTAAGCAGAATTCTCTTGACATCAGCAGTTATTCCCTTGGTAGAGCTATTATGTTTTTATAATATAAAAATTTACTATATGAGAGGTAGTTTATGACCAAGGAATTTACTATAATGTTGCAACTGAGTGGGGAAAGTTCTGATGTTACTTCAGGGACTGATTTTATTTGTTAAAGCAAAAATCAAAACCCACCCTCAAAAAACCTTACATGACACTATGTCACCTAAGAGATCCACCACACCCTGATCCATTAATTGTGTTCCCACAGGCATAGGCTAAACCAGTCAAGCTCACAGGTATTTTCACTTGCACATATTTTTGCGTATGAAGAGTGAGGAATATGCCAGGAGCTGACAGTATTTTACCTTCTACCTACTTTTCTTGTTTAAACTGGAAATACATGCAGTCCATATTAGCATACACTAGCTACATAACTCTACAAAAAAGGCTAAAGTGACAAGTTGTGTGGGATTTATTGCTCAGTAGGCATATCTTCAATACAGTAAATAACATATTGACTTCAGGGTTTTAAAAATACGATTGCAAGTTTAGATGTTCAATAGTGGTATCTTCCAGGTGGCTTGGATAAAGACTGGCTCAAATCATTCCCTAAGGATATTTTGTTTTGAAAATGTTTGTACTCTGCTGCTGAATACTGATGCTAAAATGCATCTAATTTTTTAGGTTATTTCTTACTTATTATCAGAAATGGGTGGTTGTTATAGATACAGGTTGTCAATTTTTTTGTTTTCTATGTGAATAATACTAGCCTAGCAAAAATACTGTGTTCCTTTTCTCCTGAATATTTAGAGGAATAAATGCTTCTCTACAGTATATTAATGCATCTCTATTAAGTGATGTGAAAACTATCCTTATCAGAAAAAAAATTCGAGTCATATTATTCTGCTTTTGTGTCCATTTATTGCGTAGGTACAGATATCTAATGATCCATCCAGCTAAATAATATGCAACTACAGTGAAATATTTTTCAACATTTAAGGATGTATAATGTTCTAACCCCTATGACTGGAAAAAAAACCCCAACTCCAAATCTTTCTGTCCTCATGACGTGGTTCAGGAGCTCTAGGTCTTAAAATAAACAGTTGTTTACTCTTTGATGGCTCTGATAATGTATCACTTTATTGCATCACATATGAGATCACACAGAAGATCGCTGTAACACTGTGAAGCATCTCTGGAATCTTGCTCCATGCTCTGCTAACAAAGCTACTGGCCTTGTTGTCTGGGAGACTTATTTTTACGTGAAATGACTATCTGTTCACTCTTAGAGTTGCTGTATGTAAAAGCTATCAGTTCATTTTGAATCCATCAGTCTCTGTAGGTGCTAATTTTTGCCAGTTTATTCTATTTGTGGTGATAGAAGCCATCTGTCCCTCTCTGCTTTGCACATGCTCAGATTAGTTCTTGCATATTAAGGAAACCTTTTCCCCTTTACTGTTGATGTGCAGTTGCCATTTTGATAGTAATTACAACATTTTTCCTTAAGAGATTATTTTGAACTCCACCCTTTCAAAATATCTGCTTTAATGGGCTGCTTTTTTCTAGCTAGGAGCATGATTGAAATGTTTCATATTTCTGTAAGATGTGAGTATTAAATAATTGATAGTTGGGAACAAATTCCTAAGCTGCTACTTAATCACTAACTTCTCAAGCTGCCATTTGTATTGGCCCGAAAGCTGAAGCACTGCTTTTTATTTAAGCAGGCCACATAGTGTATTTTTTCCAGAACAATTGCGTTTTTTCTCCTTCTCATGAGGCCCTTATCCAAGAGGCTTGCCTTGTTAATGGTTGAAATGCAGTACCCAAGAGAAAAATCTGCCATAGCTTGGCCTTTGGAAAGGAGAAATCATATATATTTTGTTGGCTTTCCTGGGTAGGATCCTTTGCTTCACTTTGTCCTCTTGTTGATGAGAGCCTCACTTCATGCGCAGCAAGCTCACTCCCACCCTTCTGCAGCTCAGACCTGGTGCATCCCATAAGGGTGGAGTGCTCCAAGCTGTAACAATATGAGGTTGCTGGCACTCTGCAGGTCACTGTTTTCTTTGGAGGCAGATGGTTATTGAACTTTCCAATAGAGCAATGGAGTCTCTCACTGAACAGCATGACCCTGGCTGCTGGGACTTCCAAAATACTGTCAAAAGTATTTTTTGTTGTTGCTGATGCTGCAGAAAGATACAAGTCATAGCTGAGTAAATGTGATGAAATAACATCAGGACAGATATCAGTGGTTCCTCACACCTCAAAAATTTCAGATCTCAAAACAGGCAGTCTGGACACCTAATCTGACACATTTCATATATGCTTCTTCTGATTTCTTGCAATGCCCCAAGGGGTTTCCCCAGAGATTTCTGATATTTATGACCCCAAAATTGAATAAAAACAGTCATTATACTATTCTACCTAGAATCCAAAATTTCTAAGAAATGCAAATGCAGAAACAAAACTTTCTAAAGATGTTTTCTTTTGTTTTGTGTATTTAACTTGTTTTAAGTGCAAGAGCTCCAGCCTATAGTTGAATAAGACATCATAGTTGTGTATCTAAGGAAAACTAGCATTCTTGTATATCTTGCATATAAAAAGAGGTAATTTATATGTAGAAAATTGGAACAACCTATATTTGTTTTGGAATAGAGCAATCTATATTTGCAACACTGGAATAAACCTTATTGCAATGGGCTGTGGAAATAAATAAGGGAAACATATCCAGCAGTATCCTTGAAAACTCTTTCCAGGGAACATCAGGTATGTGCCATGTATTGTGAGTTAACCAGCGCACACATAGGCCCCTTAATTTGCTGATAGAAAAGTGGATGTTGTGGGCAATTCACTCTTGAGAGCTGTAGAAGGAGCTTTTTCCTCTGAGAAAGATGTGTGTCCTATTCCTGCTGACACTGGGAAACACTGAGGAGGTACTGAAATAGAAGATCTTGTCAGGAATCCCCATGCACTCACAGAGCTGTAACAAAAATATGATGCCAGCACAGATATTAATCTGAAACATCACAACAAGGTAATAATATAAGGACATGAGCCTGAGATACACGGAATTAATTTAAATTTGATCTCCACAGAATATGACACCCCTGTGTTTTCATCTGTTAAACTCCTGTGTCTTTAGGAACAGCTCAAAGTCCTTCAAAGCATATGTTTCATGTGTGCTAAATAAAGAGTCAGCAGTTGATACATCATAGGAATCTGCTCAGATGTGCATGTACCAAGGTTACCTTAGCAAGCTCGAGCAGTAATCTTTTACCTAATTCAAATAATGTAGAGACACATAGGTACAAATATCCCCCTGTATTTTGTTTTGACCTATTAAAAAAAAAAAGGAAAGGATCCTACATTCCTAATTTTTATATGAGTGTCTGGATAAAACTTAGAAACATGGAATGGATTACTCTGGCCTAGAGTGCTGGAGGGCATGAATGGTTCTTAAAAGGAGATCATTATTTGGACTACATCGTCTCCAGTTCAGCAGCAATGTTGGCTGTAGTCTGTAAATGCCTCTTGTTACTGGGATAAGTTTGAAAACCTGTGCACCCACTCTGAAAAAAAAAAAAAATATGGTGGGGAACATACTTATTTTGGGATGTGGAATGCTAACTGAACAATATTCCTAAACAGAACAACTGGAAAAAGAAAAGGCTTTTTCTACTAGAGGGAAAAAGAAGTCAATGAAATCTTGAATAGATCATCAGGTATTGCTCAATAATTTTAGCCTGTCATGATAAGGCTGTACCAACAACAGCTATTTCTGATTAACAAATCTCTTGGTTCCACATATCTTAAACTCCTTGAGTCTCTGAAGTTCGTCTTTAGTTCCCAGTACATTAAGGGAAATAGATGGCTTCTTTAAGGAGTATTCCATGCACAGCAGGATACTTCTTTAACTTTTTTGCAAAAAAGAGCTTGACAATCTGTTTGAGCCTTCTGGGAGTGGAAAGGTGGAAGTTCTGTTGTCATGGCTGTCTAATGCTGAAATCAGAACTGGAGACTACCTGTGTCTTACTCAGGTGAGTGCACACATTCCGTATATTTTCATAAATTTTCCAGGGGCACATGCAGTTCTTAGCTGTTGTCACATGTAGATTGTCTAGTATCCTTTATCTGCTACTGCAGAAGGAGTTCATTTGGTGCTTGCCTTTTTTTAGAATTTTTTTTGGAATAGGATTTTGATGAGGAAAGTTTAGATCATCAGTCAGTGAAGGGAAGCATGAATGGAGAAACAGGACACTTTCTTATTCCTCACAAGAGTGTGGTTGGAGGGAGGTGTGGGATTTACCTCCCACACTAGGGATTCCCTTTCTGGGAATCCCCTGTGAAGAAGTCTGTGCCAGGGTCAGGAACCAGGAATGAGACAAGCGGGACTTGCTGGCTTCGGTCTTCAGTTGTTTATTATTTCTTTGTCATAGTTCAGAGCCTTAGATGACAACAGGCTCAGCACACTTTGGTGACATGTGCCAATAAGATGCAAAATGGACGATTTCAAGGGTTCTTATGTGGATACCTTATCCAATTAAGTTTTACAACATACCTAACACGTAGTATGTTTTTATTTTTCTACCAATTCCTAATTATTCTTCAGTCACATAACATCAGCATTGTGACTTTGTCTAACCA
>VXBQ01010473.1:550812-602212 GCA_013400175.1 Phainopepla nitens | reverse complement strand
TTATTATGCCTATCCAGGTGAGTTTCACCTGACCTACTAAGCCTGAAATCACAAGACGTACTGTGAGGTCTAGCCCCCTTTTCTCTCTCTGAGTACTCCATGATTAGAAGCTTTTAAACCCTATACTATCAATATTAAAACCCAAAACCTAATTTTTCACCCTGTGACAATATCATCTACTACATACATTAACAAAAACTCAATTCCTCATGAAGTCCTGGAAGTTTTTTCCATGGCCAAAGACTAAAAGCTGTGCTCTCTTGAGAAATAAAACATCTCAGGACAGGCAAAGGAATATTTCCTGTGTCCTGGATTCCCACAGGAGGTACATCTGCTGACCTTCATCTGTGTAATGTGAGTGAGAAGGAGCAAAATTATTCTATTTATATTCAGAAGTCTGATGGCCTTCCAGCGGATATCAGCTCAGATCAACACTTGACATAAGGCAAGTAATTTTCTTTACCCTGAAGTTCAAAATAAGCAGTAGATAGAGGATAGGTTTGGCTGAGTCCTCGCATCTCCTGACACCCCAGGTACGTTCAGCTCCTGCTTGGCTGGGGTTAAACCATGATAACATGCTAACCCTTTCCAGCCACACTCAGGCCTGAGTTTTGGCATGAGGAGAGAAGGATGCTGGTTCTTCAGCAGGTGCTGCTGCTGCCTCTGGGAAAACAAACATCTTGCTGTGGACTGCAGATGCTTGCCTGCCCTGCCTCCCCCAAGGCATCCTACCTTGAATATGTTGGGTCAGACCACAGCTTTCTGCAATACTTTGTCAGATGCCTCAGCCTCTTCCATGGGAACACGCTGCTGACATGCAAGATGATGTGTTATTAATGTTTGCCTTTGTCCCACTAATTTAAAAATATTTAAATAATGTTACAGAGGTTTGCATGGTTTGCCAACACATTTGGCTGAAACAAAAGTATCTGCTAGCAAGAACTAGCCCTGGGAACGACTTTTCCATTGGGTTTAATTAGTGGAATTCCATAGAATATTTTATAATACTATTATAGAAATACAGTATTTGAATTCTAAAAAAGCCTTTGAAATTGAGGTCAGTTTGTAGGAATCTGCTTCTGCCCATGGTGAACCAAGCATATTACTGTACTCCCTGTGAACAGCCTGGGAGGAAAATTCTTACCTACAAGATAAAATTTCCCTTTAAAAATTACTCTCAAGGAAGGTTGTGTTGTGGGAGTTCACTGTATTGTCTCCTGTATATTACTCTGCACCTATTCCATTGTGGAGTCTGGTTTTGAAGACGGAGAGAAGTCCTGGATAAAAATAGGAAGGCATGGGTGATACCAGGAGGGAGAAATACCTGGATCCATCCAGAATGCATCAGTCCTTACTGCACTTTTGTATATTACACAGTACCATCTGCCCATGTTTTCTTTTGGATTTCCTAGATGTAAATAGAAAAGTTTACTTTGCAACTCACATGGTGTGTTAAGTGACTGTAAGTTTATTCAAAATGTTTCAGAGTTATATGTGCTGTGCCATGGTTCTCAACATGTGTTGTTGCAATTTGTCAGAACTATTGCCAGATGTCCAGAAAGCTCTGTTGGATGTCCAAGTATGAGGAAAGGGAAGAATGGAGGAGTGGGATTTGTTCATTCTTCGATTCCCAGTGCACTAGCTGTCATGGGAGGTTGCAAAATACAAGGAGAAGGGAATGTCATGTCATTTTGCCTTGTAAAGATTTTTACAGTACCCAAACCATTTTGCATCATCCTCTTACAGGCCTTATCAGGTCTGAAAAGATATTACCTGGAAATCCTAGTACACCAATGCTCTTAATAGCACAGAGCTGATAGCAGCAATATTTTAAAACAAGCAAAACTTGGGCCCTCAGCCCGGTGGCCTTGCCACTGCCACAAACACAGAGCTTTGATAAAATAATGGATGCCATATGTTGTTTCTTAGAAATGTCATGCAATTTGAGTAGGAGGATAATTTTCTAGTCCAAGAAAGCTCATGGGGAGCAGAAAAGTCAACAGAAAACTCCTTAAGAAAACAGTAACAGCTCCTTGCCACTAAACCCTTGACTTATTTTGCATTTTATTGAAAATTACTTGCAAAAGACATTATCTGGTGACCAAACTCTGTAACTTCCTTAGTCGATTCTGACTGCAAAAATCTCTATATGTTTCTGCTTTTTATTTGCTATTTCTGTGAAGTTCATGGATTAACATATTATCTGGGTCATCACAACTGATTTTTGCAAATGATTGGAGTCCAGCTTCAGCACTGATTTAAGCTGCCAAATATTATTTTCATTATTCAGTTAAAAAATATGAACTGGATGTAGAAACCATCCATTGTTTTTTTCATGAAGTGCTGTTTTTCTCATTAAGTGCTTTTCAGGTAAAAATATTTTGTGAAAAGAAAACCATGAGTGGTATAGTGCCAGAAGATCATGGGATTATGGCCATTTTGTACTGAGGTTTTTTCTCATTCTTAACACCAATGTGATCAGTGCTATCTAAACAGTGCAGAAAATAACAGCCTCGGATGTTAGACTAAAACCAGGCAAAGGAAAAAAAATAACTGTTCTTTTCCTAGAATCTAGAAAATATTTCTAAGCACTTTGGAATGAATACAGCCTTGAAATATCCTTTTATTTTTCTCCACAAAACACTTCATATCTTTTAGTTTTTTGCACATCCATAGGAGTTCTTTGTTGTAGGTAAGAGTGCTTGAAAACACTTCAGAAACAAAATGAAGTGCTTAGTTTTGTATGGTTGAGAAACTTCTTGTTCAGATAGCAACGTCCCTGCTAATTTAGGAGATGTACTGAAAAATCCCTAAAAGCTGTCCTCAGCCAAATGGATAGCAATTTTGATCAGGATTTCTCAGAAATCCAGGATTAAGATATAGGTAAATAAGACCATTTTTCACCATGTAGGAGGCAGTGGAGATAAAGAAAGTGATAATAGTAGGTACTGTAGGACTTTCATAGCTCTTTTCTCTTTAATGTTGAATTTACTATTTAAGAATCTGTGCGTGTGCTTCTGTGCTAGTATTTATGATACAAATGGGATTTTCTTTTTCGTTTTGTATTTCTGCAGCTGAATACAAAAAATCCCTGCAAATTACTTACAAGTAAGATTAAAGATTTTACAATTCTTTAGTAAAGCATAACAAGAGACACCTGCCTGTTTCTGTTTCTCTTATCACATAACTTGTAAAAAAAATATCATATGCAAGAGAGTACAGAGAAAGATGTAGAGGAAAACACCTCTTTTTTTTTTGAGTAGGGATAGCAGCAAATGTCATATTAAGGCCATAGTAGGCTTGATTTTCACACATTAGTTTGCCCATTATGTGTATATATATAGGAACATATGGGAGAGTTACTGCTCAGGGCAGATGGGTCCTGTTCCTCTGGGACACTGTGCATGCAGACTGCTCTCTTCCAGATCATCTAAGGCTGCAGCAGACGTCATGGATGTCTTTGAAAAGGTTTGTCTCCTCTAGTGCATTTGCCCGTGTTGTGATTCTGTTGTGTATGAGATTATATCTTCAAGCTATCTGCAACTGGGCCATCCTTATTTGATAGTCTTGGTAATAAATGGCATATGCATTTTTAATATAGGTCTAGCATAGTGAGGGCATATATTTTTTTCACACCAGTTGGGTGTTGTGTCTCTACACATCTCTTCCTGAATTCTGTTTTGAAGAGTGTACTTCTAAATTACTCTTTTCATACTAAAGACAAAACAGGTACATTTACAGTTTGAAAATTAGTGTATTTTATTCCATTATGTGTCAGGGAAAACTTTAAATAGTTGGTAAGAATTGAGTTATAATAGTTCAAAAGGAGGATTTTTTAAAGGTTTATGTGTCTTAGCAAGGCAGAAAAGGTGGAAAACCTGCCTGTTAGTATATTTCTTCCATGATAGTTTAGAGGAAAAAAATCCTAATGCCTAAATAACCATCAAGTGAAATTTGCTTGACTGTGCTATTTAGGTGCTGCCTGGGTGAGCTCCTTGATAATATTTGTTACAAAGGGTAAGAGAGTCTACGGTTAAGGCTCTCAGATCATTTATGGGTCCAATAAATTTTTCAATTTAAATATGTTGAAAAGCCATAAACCCTCATATAAATTAGGAAGAACATCTGCATGGTCTAGCTCCATGCAGAATAAAATTGACTTTATATACTCTTATGTGGTATGGGGCATCCCTCTTGAAAAACCTGTTCTGAACCAGGTGGTGCAAACCACAGGGAAGCATATTGTTTCACGGCTCAATGGCCACTGGTTAATGGTTTGCTGCTTCTTCTGCCTCCCTAATTTGCTTATTTAGTCTTGTCACAAGACTAAATAAGCAAACTTCTGCGAACTGGACTTTGGAAAGCATTCCAGACTCAGTCTTTATGTCTGCACAGCTATGATTCCACCAGATTCCAAACATGCATGCATTATATAGACCATAGGTGACAAAAGAAAAGTCATGATTGCATGAAAATTCAAACTGGAACGGATTTCTGGAAGTTTATTGATGTATATGATGATGCTAAAATTTAGAGTAAGAGGAAAATGATAAAAAGGGCAAAGTCTTGGCAGGTAAGTGGATTAATGGTTCCTTCACTGAAAAAGAAGTTTGTTTCTTAGTTGATTTATTATTTGATTTGAAAATTATTTAGGCTACCGATCTCTGCTTGACCACCAAGTAGCTTTGTCCAGTTTCAGAGAGTGTTATAGGATAATAGAAGCATGAAAGGATCCCGAGAGGCTTTGCACAGTCAGATCTGGAAAAAATCCAAGGACAGAGATTGGACAACCTCCCTGGGCAGCCCGTTCCAGTGCCTACTGTCCTCATGAAGAGAATGACTTTTCTGATATCTAGTCTGAATGTCTCATTTCAGGTCAGGCTTGTTGTTCCTCACCCTATTGCCATGCACAGCTGAAGACACTGTATCCTTCTCAGCTGCCTTCCTGTAGGGACTTGAGGCTGCTGTTGGACTTGTACAGAGCCATCTTTCTCCAGGATGAGCCAGGATGACTTCCAGGATCTCTCAGTCTCTCCTGGCAGGGCAACTGCTCCAGCCCAAATCAGCTTGGGGGCCCCTCACTCAGCTCCTTCCAACTCATGATTGTCTGCTCTATATTGAAGGGCACAAAGCTTCACGCCACATACTAGATGTGGTTGAAAGCACTGAGGGGAGGAGATTAATTCTGGTGCTAAATCACTTGTATGTTCATGTTCTTCATCTAGAGGTTGTATAATTTTTTATTTTTATTTTTTGTTTTAAGAAAACGGTTTTGCATCTACTATGGATTCCAGTGTTTCAACAATAAGCCATGTGTTCTACATATTGACATTCTCATTAAATATGTACTAATGGCACTTCTGAATAGTTGAAACCACATCGGGTGATTTCTCTGGTTGAAACTTGTTAAAAGATTCTAATAATTACTGTTTCATGACTTCATCTCTTTTTAAAGAAAAGATACATTGCTACTTTTTGTACTTGCACCATTCAGTGATTAGATAGCCAAAAATGCCTATTGTCTGCATACACCAGTTATTAGATAAGAATTTGAAGATATTCTGCATGATTTATTTGTGAAGCTGATTTTGCTTCATTTAATATTAGAGACATACTCTACTTTCATTTAAACAGACTCAAAAGCCAAATATATGATTATCTTAATGGATAACTAATTATATATTAACTGAAATCTAATTTCTGCCAGTAGAAGCAAACTAACATATTTTCTTTTTGATCAAGAATATTATTTTCTAACACTTACTACCATCAGAAGACATTATCCCTTTGTTTAATTCCTTTTTTATTACACATTACTTCCACTAGGAAACTGAGCAGCCAAGCATGAAGTAACTTAGGTAAAACAAGAACTGATCTGTATTCCAGTAGGAAGTAATATGCTATTGAACCATGGTTGCTTCAGATCTTGGAAATTTCTATTATCTTAGATGCTGAAACACCCCAAAACAAAGAATCAATTAAAATTAAAATAATTAAAACTGCTAGATTGACAGTCCTGCCAAATTAAACCTTGCTTTTTTTCAAAGGGTAGATGCTTGTAACAAGCACAATGATACAAACTTATACACAACATCTGCTAATATGCTTCAAACCTCACCTCAAGGAGGAAGAAATAATTCTGTTTACATGCCATTCTGCCCCTATCATACACTGAGAAAAACAGCTAATTTTGCTGGCAATTTTCATAATCCACTAAGAGATTCATTAACTAGAGATGAGGGAATAATTGATTTTTTTTTTTATAGTTTCAGTGGCAAAAAAGGAGACAAATGTTTGGTTGTAATAGAAATAAAACCATTTTAGTTATTTTCATCAGTCATTTTCTTTTAACCTCAGAAAAATAAAAGAAAAGGTATTCTCTTTTGAAAATGGTAATAACTGACAGAGAAATGAAGATCCACATTCATAATGTCTATAACTTCTGCACTACTTTTATGATTAGCCAATTTACTTATGGAGAGACATAAGTTCAGATTTTCCTCTGCAAAAAGTGAGTGAGGTCCTGTGTCCAAAAAAGTTTTCCATTTCCTTCTGTGGCTCATGGAGTAAGTAGGTTGGATTCATTTTCCCGTGATGTTTCAGTGATTTTACCCTTTAGAGTCATGGACTAATGAATGCCAATAGTCCACAGGAGATGCAGGGCAACACACCTCAGTGTTCTCCACATTGTGGTGCTGGCATTGACAGTATCTAGGAGGAGAAAATAACCTGCATCCAGAGTTAAACCCCGAGTTCAGGCTCTGAGACTCAGGCTGATCAAGCTACAATGCTCTTGGCTAAATAAATCTCTACGCTGGCAGTATGTGTGAATGCAGCCCTTCATTTGCTCAGGTCTTATTA
This sequence comes from Phainopepla nitens, assembly GCA_013400175.1. Lineage (NCBI taxonomy): Eukaryota > Metazoa > Chordata > Aves > Passeriformes > Bombycillidae > Phainopepla > Phainopepla nitens. Next base: position 595,351 of record VXBQ01010473.1, on the reverse strand, counting down.
CAAGTGAATAGAAATAAAATATTTCTGAATTACTGAGTCAGTTTATCTCAGAAGGACAGGATTTCCACCCTTTTCGTTTTGGCTGCTACTGCTAGGTCAAACTGTATAATTTTGGTATCTGTGAGAAGCATTTTTCCGCACACACACACAAATTTTAGGAGAAACTACCATGCTGCTTCATCTATACCACTAATGTAATACAGTCTAAATTTCTGGAGAAGAAGAGAAATTGAGAAATATTTTAAGTCATATGCCTTATATACTTCTACTTTTTGAGATTTGAAGGCAGAGAGTGCGAACACACATTTCCCGGGCTCCAATTCTGCTTGTCAAAAAAAGTATACACTCTAAGTTTATGTATATAAGCGCTGCAAGAAAAGGATAAATTCACCTGAATGGAAACTGCCACTCACCTCTGGAATTATATCCTACTTTGAATATTTAGACTCAAATGCCAAAATTTAAAAATTAAGGGTGTGAGAGAATCAGGTCAGCATTTACTTCAGAAATATAAGCAATTTTGAATAACGGGCTCCATGTAGCAGAAATCAATGACTCTCTTGAGACTCATATAGCTTCTTTCTTCAAAAAAATATCCAATATATTTGGGGAAACCTATATTCAATATGTTCATCAGTGTTGAAATGGTCCATTTCATTGCAAATTTATGTAATCAAACTATTTTTTCTACATTATGTATAATATCCATCCATAATGACAGAACATTTCTGAATGCACATTTGAAGGTCTAATTTTTAATATTACTCACATCTTGAAGTTTATATATTATGTTTGTATATATAAAATTTGGTACTTAGAAGCTAATCAAGGGTCTTGACACAAATACTTTTATAGTCTTTGGAGAAAATTTTTGATAAATATCTCTTACATGACTCCTCCAATGGATTTGAGCTTGATCATGCACTTAATTTTGAAAAACTTCATTTGGATAACTTTTCTAATAAATTAACCTTTAAAATGGCATGCAGAAAGTATAGGTAATAATTATATTTATCTTTCTCCAATAGTTGTAAAAACTCAGTTTGCAGAAAATTATAGATATTTTATGTAGATAAGTCATTTAGCAGTGGTCTGAACACAAAGAGCAAATTATATATTACATCCTAACTTCTGTGTTCCTCCAATTGTTTCCAGCTTTTCATTTTTTAATCTGAAAACTTTTCTTAAATCTTGAATTTCTGGAAGCACATGGATAGGTAAGGTCATAGTTTTTATGATGATTGTAACTTCTTACAGTGTTCCAGATATACCTTCAAATCGTGCCTGGCTTTTCAAGTCTTTTCACATTGCCAAAATCCCATCAAGGGAATTTGTGTGGATACACACAGTTATGCATAAGCTTCATTTATGGTCTGACCCAGCTCAGGAGCAAAATCTGTGTGCAGTGTCCATAGGGAGCCCAGGTTATATGTAGTTGGCAACATGCCCTCTGTCTTGAGACTTTTTGAGCTGGATTCCTGGCACAAAACCTTGCATAACCACTGTCATCAGATGAAAACAACACAGACACAACCTTGTCCTGTCCCCAAGTGCTGCAGGAATGAGAGATCTCTTGGTTGCTCATACTCATATACAACAGTCCTGTAAATAGATGTCTTGTTGTAGTTCAGTTGCCTAATCTAAACAACCTTTGAAATTTTTCTTAGAATTTTTTAAATAAGGAGGAAATATGGTGATGTTTGTGTTGTTCATTATTTAGATATAAAACTATGTTTATATTCTCTAAATGAGTATCCTGAGAAGACAGGATGATGTGTGTGATGTTACTGAAACTGTATTGCTCCCTTCCCACATTCCCTCCCTTTTATACATAAGTATTGGAACTGATGCCAATATTGTAATTTCTAAAGTTTCAAATTGGAACTAATTTGTATTTCTCAGAATGTTAAATAGTATTGAAAAAGAACGCACTGGAGAGCCAAAAAGTCTTCTCATTGAAGATGGGAGGGAGAACATAATATGAGACTTAGAAACAAACTGTAGAAATAATTTCTTTCCAGGTGAGAGTGAACAGATTTCCAGTACTTTTTACGTGGGGAACTTTGACAGCGTGTCACCTCAACTATTCAGAGTGCCTGGTGCTGTCATTGGGGAGGTGACACAAGTTACATTATTAGCAGAGCCTCAAAGTGACTAAGGCATTGTGGTAATGGATATAGATCCCAGCTGCAGCCAGGGTCAAATGGAAGATAAATGGGCTTCTGGTATGCTTAGCCCATTTTCCAGGAAGCACACTCCACTCAAGTTTGACGTGCACTTTGATGAGAGGGAGGTTTTGTTTCTTCTTCACAATATGCTGGTACATACCATATGTCCATCTCAGACTCCCAGGGAGAAGAAAAGATGCAATACAGTGCTTCCAGGCAGACTGGACCCGGTATCCCGAGGGGAATTTGCAATGTACTAGCTTTTCTCCTTCTGAAGGGCTAATAACAAAGTAATGTCTCCTATAAAAATGCTTTTGTGGACACGTACAAATAGACAAATGCAATGTTAACATTTAACAACTTGTAGAAAAAAAACCTATTACTTCTTAGGAGCAGAGATAACTTGTTAATTTAATATGTAAAGTTGAACAAATGATAGAAAATAGTCCCCTCTTTAAACTTTGTGAGACGCTGATAAATAAGATGAATAAAAGATTCTTTTGGAGCAAGAATTCTTCTTTGCCTTGTTACATTCTCTACCCATAACAACCCTGTGCCATATTAAAATTTAGTTTTCTGAGTAATAGGCAATCTTTCTAATGGAGCGTACAAGTCAGAAAACCAGGCTTTGATTTTCCCACTTCAACCTCTATACAATTTAAGGATCAAAAAATAATCTATCCCAAGACTTTCACCTGTAGTAAAAGAAGCCTAGTTTGAAAGGAAAGCAAAACATTTATAGAAATATTGCAGAATTTCTATCTATCTGCTTCAAAGCATAAACAGAATCCCCACAGGCTGATAAAAAGGTGCCTTTTGCCTGCTATACAAATAGAAAGTTCAGTTCATAAAGCTATTATGCATAATTTTTATGAATATTTCATAAAATCTGCTTGGGAGTAATATAGAGGAAAAAATAAGTACTTGCTTTTAATATTCATTAAGTGTTTTTTTCCCTCTGAGCATGTGTTGCAACTTCAACAGTACATTTCTAATACTGCATAAACCCAAGAACAAAGGCTAGGTGAGGATTATGTATCCTTGCAGAAAGACAGTAAAGGAATATTGCCCCCAGGTCAGTTCAGCTCCTGGCTTTGGGCTTGTGTGTGGCAGAGAGGATAAAGCAGCTGCCACCAGTTCCCTCTCTGCATGCACCCTGATGTATGAAAAAGGACAGCATTCCTTTGCTGCTGCTATTAAGAAAAGAAATGTGACCACTTGTTCCTACAGGTGAAAGGAGCTCCTTCCTACCTTTCCAGAAGGAATCGTTTCAAGAGAGCTGTGCTAAAGAAGTTTTGCAAAAAAGCATGTTTTAATCCAATGACCCTAAAAATATCACTCCTTCTTGATTTCCTTCACAGAACATGTGGCTTTGTTTAGAATAATGAAACAGCCCATATAGACATGGGGCATGTGCTGACCTAAGGTAGTTTGCAAGCATGACATTTACAGGAGAGTTTATGTTTAATCCCTACTCTTTGAAAAAACGGGAAATACACGCCTTGTAACCTGCTTTTGTCATGTAAGCAGAAATACTGCAAACTTTTATGCCTCTTTTTTTTTTTCATTGTAGTTTTATTCATATGATTGGTGTCGTTGTTTCCAGTTCCGGAAATTAAGAAAAAAACACACTTTGGGATGAGAAGTCAGAAAATGAGAAGAGTGTTCTAAAGACTTTTAACAAGATACAAAAGTAATATTGCTGCAAAACAAGCAATACTTCCAAAAGGTTAGATGGTTTCAAGAACGACTTCAGATTCAATTTCTAGGCCTGCTAAAACCTTCCTGGATAAACTTAGGCATGCCACTTAATCTTTTTGTGCCTTAGTTCCCAGTCTGCAATATGAAGATAACACTGTTTTCTTCCCCTCAAACTTCATCTCTTTGAAAGTTCATTGAAGCTTTGGGCATCTCTGTGGCTGGCAATTAACTGGTGATAGATTCATATCCTGTGATGCTAAGAAGAATAGGAAGAAAAGGTGGGTTAGATTTAGAACTGCAAAGACATCGAAATTTTTCGTTTGCAAACATATAAAACCACTTTTATTCCTGAATCAGGATATAAAATTTAAAACCGAAATACTTTTACAGATAAATTGCCATATGTTGATCATTTCAGCAGCTACCTCCCAGCAGGTGCTATCTCTCTTACTTAGCAGGGAAACAATTTTATTTCATAGGATTTGCCCTCCATTGATAGAGTCTGTTCCATAGGGCAAAGTGGAGGGAACCCAAATTAGAGTTGTCACTGTGCAATGTGAGTGTGAGAGGGTACCACATGGACAAAGGGAAGGCAGAACTGATAAAAGGCAGTATCTGGCAGCTCCTTCAGTGAACACTGTTCTGCCCTAAGCACTGACTGAATAAGGCAGGATGCTGTAGAAGTTTGTAACTGTGTAAGCAAAGACTAGAACAAAGTGCTTGTGGTCAAGGTGTCCAAATTAAGGCAACCTCTGTCATTCCCTGACTTGAAGAAAAGTGTTTACTACATTAGCATTTTCCTAATAGCCTTTATTTTTTATGCCAGTTCTTCCCACCTTTAGAGAGAAGACAATACTACAAGGATTTGTTTTTTTTAATCCTTTCCTAGCAAAAGATAATTTATTTCTACAAATTTCATTAAGAGATTCCTCCTTCAACAGCTGTATTCTTTAAATTCTTCTTTAACCTCTTAGCAAATTTTAAAATGTAATTACTTTTATAGTAATACCTAAAGATACATAAAATTAATTCACAATCTGTCATCTGCTGAGGCTAGTGAGACCTTTTTCTTTATCCCATTGAGCTTATATAGTTATTACTTCTGCAAGTGCTACTATTATTTATTATGTTTATAATTTCTTTTTTGTGTAATTGTAGTGCTTTTAAGATAAAATGAACTGAATGAAATATGAAATTATTCTGCATCATCCTGACTAAAGAGACTAGGTTTATAAATTAAGAAATATAATGAGATTTGTGAAACAATGATGAGAACTTGCAATATTATACAGAATATCTATCTATATGATATTATTTGGCTTCATTGGTAGATCTGATGACTACTACTGGTAGTAGTCATCCTTAACTTCAGGACAGAAGTCAGCCTTTGGATTTTTGTATGATTTGAATGGAGGGTTAATCTGCTTTGGAAAATAAATTTATTAATAATCCCACTTGTGAATGATGCTGTTCTGTATATCTTATACAGTAATTTGCAAAGTTGTAGAGATTTCAGAGAGAGCTCTATTTTATTATCAATATACTTTCTATGAAAATTTCAAATTAAAACAAATATGGGGAGATTTTGATGCCATCTTTAGTTTCAGTCATGCACAGCTTAATTCTTCAGATAGCCCTGGACCAGTTGCTGGTCTTCCTTTGCTGAAAATCTGTTTGCTTTCACTTTTGTCTGAGTCAAATCTTTCTAAATGGAAAGTGAGGGCCAAGTGATTTGTTCAGTTTCTTAGAAGCTCCAAGCAGCAACACATCTAATGAATGCCACTCTCCAGCAAATGTGCACAACCACTTTCCTTCTGGAGCATAGGTAGGAGATCCTTTTTCCCTTTATCTCTACTTGCTACTCTTGTCTGGTAATAGAAGTGACCTTCACTTCCAACAGAAAAGAGGTGCAAAGGAATGTGAGGTATGCATGACTGGTATGTGCTTATTAAAAGTGTACCAGTCTTTCAGAGGCCTTCTTCAACTTGACCCTGATGTGCTTCAGACAAATGCTGAAAGCTTAATGCCTTCAATTCAAAACAATAAGCAGTATCCTTTTGAGCTTACAGGAAATTTGGGTTGTTTGGAATTTTTAGTTGAATATAAAAAAATGGGATGTTAAGGAATAGGTCCAGTTCTAACAGGCTTGTAAAAATATGAGGAACCATATTTACTAAGTCAGTCTCTTGGGAAGGTGGGGAGAGAATAGAAGTCTTTATGTTGACTACTCATTACTTTTTTGTTTCCAGTCATGCTAGAGACAAAGAATTGCAAGTAGTCCCATAATTACTTATTTCTGGACATGACAAGAGGCAGAAAAAATAGTAATAATGAGAAAGAACGTTTTAGAACGCTTTTTCTTCATGCAGATGTCTTAATGTTAAAACAGCACTGCTGCAACAACTGTGCTCAGGAACAGTGCCTCAGTTGTACTTTCAGGTCTTAATTCCTTACCAGCTTCTTCTTTGACCCCAGAGAGCTGGAATTTAAAGTTCTATATTGGATGGCACGCTTTTCCTCTTTTGAAGGAATGCAGATCCCCTGTCACAATCTATCACTTTATTGCAGAAGAGATTTGAGTCCTAGCATGTGAGTCACGCTTTCCCATTTTACTAAACAGAAAATGACAACAACTATTTTCTTGTTCAACTTTTTCATGGCAGCTAAGAAAAAAATTACAAAACAAGATAATGGTGTACTTCAACTTGCCTCTGAACTGCAGGTATAGTTTATTTAGTCCTTGTAAGAGTCTCAGGTATGTGACATTACCTGGGTCCTGGAAGGAAACTGTTTCTTCCCAGTCTCCCATTATTTTGGCAAACATTTGTGGCAAATTGCTGCAGTTGCAGTTGTGAAACTCTTTCAGAGCAGATGATAAGAATCATGAAACCTTTTTCCAGGTTGGAAAGAACCTTGAAAGATGAACTGATCTAACCTTTTGGGCAAAAGGCAGCCTGGGTGACATTATTAGGCACTTTGTCCAAATACATCTCAAAAACTTCCAGAGGTGGAGTCTCTATCACATCCCTAGAAAAGTTGCTCTGTGAATGATTGTTCTTGAAAATTGTAAAAAATGTTTCTTACATGCAGATGAAACTTCTAGTGAAATTTTTACCCATTGTCCCTTCTTCATATGGCTCCTTGTGAAGAGATCCTCTGTCCTCTTTGTAGCTGCCCTCTCATTATTGGAATACCGTGAGATGCCCTCTGAACCTTCTCTTAGGGAGAAAAGACCTAACTCCTTGAAGTCTTTCTCATAGGGCAGGTTCTTCAACATTTTGGTCATCAGATCTCAGTTATAAAAACAGATAAGACAAGCCTGAGTGTTTGCTCTCCTTATTGCATAATAATAAAATACCAAATTAGAAGTATATGGAAAAAAATACACAAAAGATACAGAGAAGAGCTTTAATTTAATATAATCGCATTAAATATAAAATATATACCTCAAAAGATCCAAGGGTTTGTCCCTAATATTTTGTTTAGCTCCAAATAGTTAATATTTTGACCATTACCAGGTTAAAGTAGCAAAGTCAATGCATATAGCAAACATTTCACCAAGTCCGTAGTGATTGGGGAATAAAATATAATTTGCCTAACTAATGCTCATTTTATGAAGGTAGGTGGGTACATCAAGGAAGCTGCTGCCATTTCACCCCTGTAGGCCATCCAGATATCCTGCTTTGACAAGGAGATGTTACTAACTAAGCAAAGTGAGGAAGGGACTTGCTAGGAGAAGGAGCCATCTGAAATTTCTGTGGGCAACTTCACAGAAATCCTATGACTGAATTTCTCCTGGTATGTTTAATGGTGGTGTTTTGGAAGTGCTTTCTAATGAAAACAGAAGCATCACTTCAGCTAGTGTAATCCCATTAGTCCAAGGTGTTTCTGAGGCTGGGGCTGTCAGAAATATGTTCAAGTGTGTTTCAGCTTGAGAAGCATCTGGAACACACGAGCAAATGCATCTGAATGTGGAGGCACCCTCTGATTTCAATTTAAGATGATGTACTGCTCCATTAAAAGACTTATTCAGAGGCACAGTGAGCTTTCAGTTTGGTAAATGTAACCCTGAAACTGGATGAGCAATCCACAGCAGATTTTATGAACACTGCATCCAAGACTAAATATCGGGAGGTAAGTACATATGGCAGGTCCCAAGAACATGTCAGATGGGCAGATGCTGTGTGAAAGGAAGATATATTCTTCAGCTTGGCAGCTGAGGATTGTGGTTGCTCATCAGATGAAGAAGCATGAGGAAGAAGTATAAGAAACTTTATGTGATCTTACCTCTTTTGCACCCATTTAGCAAAAGCTTCAGAGAAACACTCCCATGCAAATATATTTAATAGGGAAAGCTAGGGAACTAAATATGAATGTAAGAGACTAAATCTATAGCCCAATTTTCCAAAGTCACCCACAGGCTCAGCTGGATGTCTGTATTTATTTACCCCCCCCACCTCACCCCAACCCATCTGTTTCTGGCTAGTCAGCACCTCTTTGTGCAGAAAGGCCTAGGGATATGTGTTTTCTGCAAGGTTGTCCGTTGGCAAAATATTAATCCAGGAAACACCACAATTATTTGACATAGTAATAAGCGTGGGAAATGAAGACAGGCTGAAAATGCGATCAATCTGGTCATGAACTGCATGGTAGCCATTGGAGTTAATCACAGTGTGGGGAGCTGGGAAGGAGGAGGCAATGCCTGTGATTGTAATGGGTAAGGAATGAGGAGGATTGCTTTAAAGCTATGATGAATTAATTTGTAGAATTCATTGATACAAACTATTATCTGTGTAGAAATTATAAGGTAATCAGTCCCAACACTCCATGGCAAAGACTGAACAGTAGATGAGGTCTGTGGACACACTTCCACCCTGATGTAGTTCTGAGCTTTGTGTGCATTGTGGAACATTTTGAACCTTACTCTCAACACACCAGTGAATATCCTCCAAGGACACCAGGTTACCTGATCCTTGTGAAGTCTTTATGTCTTTCATTCCAGATAGAAATCTCTACTCTCTGGGGCTTATATTTGTGTTTAATATTTTGAATACTATTTTTTTTCTTCCCTCCACCTGCATTCCAGACACAAAGCCAGGTCCATTCCCACAGAGAAGAAACAAACCTGAAGGGCTCACTAGCTCTCTTTGCTGGCTTCTGCTAGCTTTTCTCAGGCACAAACCAGAAATATCCTATGCAAACCTTTTACTGAGGCAGTCTTTGGGGTCTGTGGACCTCTTACATAAACCTCAGCAGTGCCTTGGCAATGTATGCACAACCAGTGCAGGCACTGTTTTCTCACACTGGCTCCTCAGGCCTCCTGCCTTTCCATCAGCCAGTCTTTGTGTTTGCATGCTTACCAGCAGTTAGTCATTTGATGGGAGGTGTCCCTGTCCATGGCAGGAGTGTTAGAACTAGATAGTTTTTAAGGTCCCTTTCCACCCAGGCCCCTCTGTGATCATTTTATGATCTTCACTTTCTGATCTCAGTTGAGGAGGAATCATATATACTTATTTTCCTTGTTATTAGATATGTTGTGAATCTGAAGTGTTCCATGCTTACTTAAAATATGGTGCACTGCTGCTGAATGGGAAGCTAACCTTTCAAAAGCTGTCTGCGCAAGCTGACCTTGTTAAAAGTATTCTTTCTGTCCTTGAGTTTATTTTGAAGAATAGCTGGAGTTTTTCAAACATCAATACTTCAGGAATAACATGCACGCTAGTTCACAGATAACCAGGCAGCTTTAAAGCAGTTGCAGGCTCAGTCTGACATGAAAGTTTTTCTGTTCATCAGGTGGAAGGCACTGATGTCTCAGCTAATAAGCAAGTTTCTCTGTTTCACATAATTAGAATGAACAGAGACTGAAGAGGCCACTGGCTTCACCAAGATATTCCTCCATCAGGGAGCAGTTTTCAATTTTTATAAGTTTTATGAAAAATCAAGGATCTTTGCATGGTTGCAGGGATATTTGCTCATGCAATTGGACCTTATTCAATTAAAAGTAATGGCATGAGATATTAGCATCCTTGATACAGAAAAATGCCTTTCTTGCAGTCTTTCTATAGCTCAAGAAGTTTTTGACTGAAAGAGATGATGAGGCCTGATACATGTAAAAACTGAGTAGAGTTAGTAACCCCCAGGTTCTATGTCATAAGTACACCGCTCACCACAGGCTGAGATAGGCCCTCACAACAAATCTTTATTTTCTGTGAAAAAAAACGTAGTGTCAAGTGTAACTGATTCAAGAAAAAAGCATCCTGCACTGGTGTTTTAGGAACTGCACTTGCTAATTAGCAATAGGTCTGTAATTACACAACTTTATGGCCTGTCTTTATCTAACTAGCGCTCAAAAAGGGTTTGAGCTTGTATTTTAGAAACTATAGGGAATCTTATGCTTCCTATTCCTCTAATGCTGGAAAACAGATCTTTTAAACAAGGAAATACAACCTAACATATCCCTGTGACACTGCTGATGAATGACAATGTATGGACCTAACATGACAGATCAAGAAGTCAGCAGCTGGGTTTCTCCAGTCCTTCTTTCCCTTCTTTAACCATATTGCTTCCAGTTACGATTCTGCTTAGGTCAGGATTTCTTCTGCTTTGGCCATGGCTTTCTTCAGTGTGAATGTGGATCACATCATGCTTGATTTTGTCCAGAAAAGCAGTATATATTTAAAATTTTATTCTTTAATATAGTACATGAGGATCATGGTGCCCTTCCTCTGCAGAAATCAATAGGATTGCTGTGACAAGACTATTTTTACCCTGCCTTCTTACAAAAAAAAAACCCTTTAAAAATGTTAAGCTTGGCTCTAGACAAGTAGTTACTAGACAAGTAATTCTCAGAAGAGATCTCAGTGGCCTCAACCCACAAAGAACGTTTACTGTAAAACAACAAAGACCTCTTCAAACTCCGGGAAATATACAAATGCCCATTACTAAGTCTATTTCAGTAGAAGAGTGGATTATTTGATTGAACATGATGGTGAAGACCAAAGCAAAGTATTCCTTGAAAGTATTTATTGTTTCCTATCAAACCCTCTGATCCTTTGTATCCAAATTATTCAAGTTCCAGTTTTAGATGCTTCAAGACAGACTCTGATCTGAGTCACATTGCTGTAAATAGGATGTAACTAGAATGTCCTTCCCCTGTAACATCTGTGTTATTAAATTCTGACTTATTCATAAAGATTGCATTCAGAAAACTGGCAAATGTAAGTGTGATTTCATCCACTATGAATTTCTCTTTGCTGACAGCTTTGTCCCTCACACACTTGAGTAGAGGCATCATGTAAACAGGGAGACTGTTCAATAACAGGCATGACTTCTCTTTTGGACACCTCCCCAAGCAGCCTGACATATCCTCTCAGTAAACTGTGACAGCAAACAGAAGCCTCCTTCAGATATTGTCTGTGATGTGATTAAATGTCTGACAGTTTCTTTTGATCTTGTCACTGGTGGACTTACTCAGGGATATCCCACCTTATGTGGCCAAAGAATTACTTACTGGTGTCTCTCTAATAGAGCAGTTAGTTGGTTCAAATTTATTGGCTTATAATGAAGAGATTTGCTTTAGTTCTTGAGGATTTAGAGGATTTCCTTTTTTGCTTTATTCCCTGATATTACATTTCTCTTAGCCAGAGAGATATTTTATGCTACTTAAATGACACACTTCAATTTAACAGCCTAAGTACCATTATTATGTCTTTGCATACCAACAACTGATGCAAAGTGCCTCTTAGAATTTGCTCCCTTTTTTGTAATATCTGTGTTTCTTCTGCATGAACTTGATAGAAAGGAGCTCACTCTCTGCCAGCAGAAAACAGGTTACTGCAATTACCATGAAATACTATGGTAGCGCAGAAGAGTTAGGCAAATTCATTCTTTAAAAAGATGGAATGCTTGTGGTTGTGTAGTATAATTAGTTTTGTGGTACCATTGTGGTATAAACATGTATCCATTTAACCAGAAATACTCTTAAATTTTAATCATAAACAAAAAAGACCACTATTTTAGCTGTCACAGTGAATTATATACTGACTTGCTGTACTGTACCTCAGGAGTACCTACATCAAAAGGATTTTAGTGTTAAGGCTGTACCAAAATTAAGTACTGCTGCATGGATACTACTACACAGCGTGGGTTGCAAGCATGATCCCTGACACTGTTTTATGGAAACTCGGCCAGGCAGGCTTCCTCCAATAGCAATCATTGCCTGGGGGGGCTTTATTTGGGAGGAGCTGACATGAGCTGGTTTGGGCTGGGGGATGGAAGTTAGCTGGACTACAGCTCCCCAGTGGTGTGCAGACTGAGGGACTTACAGGCTACTGTAGAAGTGAAAGGTTTGGTATCTAGGGAAGGTTCATATCAAAGGCATATGTCAAGGGTCTACACCTTAAATACAGCACAAGTCCTTTTGTTGATGTAGCCAAAAACTTCTATATCAAGTTGCATCATCAAAAGATGTCAAGGGGAAAAGGAGTCATAACCTCTTCCATGCTGATCCAGGACATGATGTTCTATCCATGCCCTAAGACTAACCCTATTGATATTCAACTTTACTCTCCACTATTCAACTGATACCTTTAAAATTACACTCACAAAAACCTGGTATAGCCTAGAGCAGGATCTGGCCCTCTGTTGCTGAAAAAATAAAAATGGAGGTATCCTTAGCAAAGATATAATGAGAAGATACTACTGTGTTGGTTTTCACTGGCTCGGGATAGTTCTGTCATCTCATTGAATGTAGGGGGAAAAATGGTGTGACTTGGGAGAGGAAGGATCTGATGGATGTGTCACTGTTGCAGAGCCACGTTTAGAGGTGTACCAGCAAGCTCCAGATGTTATGAATGTTAGCATATATAAATAGGGGAATATATTTAGAATATTTGTGCTAGTAGATGTTTTTAGTAGGAGTTTATGTTATTGTTTCTTCTTATTTTAAAAGTGACTGTCACAGTCCTGGTGAATTCTTAGTCAGAACATTTCCTTTCAGAGTGTCACTTCAGGCTAAAATAAAATCCTTTTCCCAAATAGAGCTTGCCTATTTTTTTTTTTAATTTTTTTTAAACAGTAGAATAGGTACAATGGGCTATTCAACTGAATTCTATTGACTCTGTAGATTCAAGTCTTAATGTTCCTTTTTATGGTCTCCTCCTTTTCATTTTAGTATTGTTCTGCTTTTCCTTTTTTGTACTGTGCATATCCTATTTTGTTCCACTGAAATAATTTTGTAAGAAATCCTTCATCATTATAATGCTGTCTATTCAGTCATCACAGGCAGAGTTTTGTTCCGTGAGCTTTGGCTAGCTTACATCCACACTCCTACACTTCCAGTGATTACTTCCAGTGCCAGCTGGGATACCTATTGCTGAATTCAGAGTTGATTAACTGAACAAGACTGTTGTTGCTTTAATTAACTTACTCCATGTTTCAAGAGATTTCATTTTTTTTCATTAAGGAAACAAGAAGTGGAGGTAGAGACTTTCTTTAGCCAAATTGCTTCATCCTTCTCCCCACAGGAGAAAAAAAAAGTCAATCTGGTGAACAAAGAGCAATCATTACTGGACGTCTGTGGCTAATAACTGAGATACAACAAAAATTTGAGGGCTGTATTCTTAACAGCACATTGTATGTTTTATTTGCATATACAAAGCTCCTTGCCAGGAGACAGTGAAAAGAAAATTTCCTTTAGCTGGTTCAGCTAAAATTTGCTGCTTTTCTACATGGTGAACAAATGTGTTAAATAATTAATGTAACCATGAAGGTGCTCTGCTTAAATGCCAGCTTTCAAAATCACTGTGCTTTGCTTCACAGAAGTGTTTTACTTGTATAATTTACAAGATAGGACTGTGACTGACCTCTGTGGAAATGCAGAGAAAGTAATGTTTCCATGAGCTTCTCCCTTGCACTCTCTCTATAGGAAGAAGTAAGCAATTGCAGGCCTTGTCTTCTAGCACAATGCTGACAAATAAGCTCTGGAGAAACTTGGTCAGCAGCGCAAGAAGTTAACACACCCCGAGGTTCACTTCATCCCTTTATTGATTATTTCTACTCACGCAGCTTGGTCAGCAGAAGGGAACATAATCCACACCAGGACTGTCGTGGGAAGGAGACCACATGCACACTCAGCACCTCTGTGCGTGTTCAGGATGCTGTTCAGATGGCCTGGATAGATCAGCTGCATGAAACAGCTCGGCCTCACAAGTTGTTCCTGAGGTCGTTGTGAGTGTTGGTGCCTGAGGCTGCAAGGTAATTACCAACTGTGTGGCTGGCAGCAAAATAAAACCCAAGTCTCTGCATTTCATGGTGGAGTTACATCCCAGAACCCCTGAGCCCCCTCTTTACTTTAAAACGTTGTTAATGTTTCAGTTAAGTAGTAACAAAGTTTTGCAGGGTTTCATGATGATGGTAGTGATAAAAATAGCTACTGATGTCACAGTAAACTCTCAGCCTTTGCTGCATTTGTATTGCCTCCCTTTAGAGGAAGACATCGATCAGAAGCAATATGAAATAAAAGCTTTGTTTGCTAAAGAAGTCTGTTGATATTTATTCATACAGCTGGCCTGGAACAGACTGTTACAGAATTAAAGGAAATGCTTGGTTTCAATACCAGTTTTCATTCTGATTACAAATAAAATTTAAAGAACAATCTTATGACATACATAGCTCATTTTGATGTCAGCTTATGTCTGCTCTGTACTGGCTTGAGTCATGAACCAAAATGCCATGGGTGTCCAGCTACAGAGAACCTTCCTCCAAGGGCTTGCTGGTGGACCTTGTGCCTCCTGGTTCCCCTTAAGTTCTCTTCCACCAAAACTCCCCTGCCTGTGGTTTTATTGGCTTTTACCAAAACTGAGATATCTGCATATAACATTTCAGTCTTTTAGCTGAAACTGTTCCATTGAAACACTTCCCAACACCTCTATTTATTAACAAATGCACTGTTTATTTATTAGTATACTGCTGTTTCACTTTTTGCTAGTTTAAAAGCAAAAACCAGTGAAACTCCAAGTCAGAAATTCAATTTAATAGAAAAAGGTAAAGTACATGCAATAATACAAAAGAAAAACCTCTGACAGAGTCAGAATACAACCTGACACCCTGCTAGTTAGGGTGGTGGTAGTAGTCCAGATGAAGTGATCTTGCTGAAATGGTGATCCTGTAGAAAAGGTCTAGTAGTCCTTGTCCTCTGGAAACTAGTAGAAAAGCACTGCTGTTCTGTCTGAAATCCCAGATTATATCCAGGTGGGAATGCTTGGCTCCTCCCTCTGGGCAGAGCATCTCACAACGGGCTGATGTCATTCTGAGAGTCATGCAGTGGGTCCTTGATTGCCCATTAAACAGAAATGGCTCCCAGAGGGAGTTATCCATGAGTCATGGGGCAAGGCATTGATGGGCCCATTAACAGGAGATAGTCCAGGGAAGGAGGCAAGGAAAACACTGCCCCTCCTGGTTTCAACAGTTCATGGAGATGGTGATTGAATACATACCTTTGGGCACATCTTTACATTGTAACCTAGGACACACCTCTCACTATAGTAAAGAATTTAAGCCACATCAACTGAGAGTACTTGCATTTGTATATCTGAAACTCCAACTCCACCAAAACCCCTCTGCCTAATACTTAGAGGCAAATAGCTTATGCCTTGCTCTTAATAAGCTAGAGCCTTGTACTCCATAGATGATCCTTCACAAATCCTCTCATTTAGACACAGTTCATACATGAGGTCAGTATCCAAAGCCATTCATTTTTGGTGGCCACTACTTAAATACAGGACCTAGACTGATAGACTGAACCAAAACAACAACAACAAAGCTACACTATGCTATTAATTATATCATTTGTAGCTATTTTTAAAATGCAGTGTTGTGATTGTCAAGCAGGTGGGAAAAGATTTTTTTTTTTTTCTGTAGGGTAGGTTAGGAGTTCCAGTAGGAGTTTCAGAAGCTGGAACTCCTCAGATTCAAGTCTCTTGTCCATATGATTTGAAGCAGTGAGGTGATATTCAGATTTTTGGATTCTAGCTGAGAGCTTCAACTGTTACTGCACAACTTTGGGAAAAGTACAGGAGCACTGGTCAAGCTCTTTTCTAAGACTGTTGCTGTGAAAAGCTGTTCAGTGTTAGAATAAGAGGAGAGGGATGTAAATAAAAGGTAAATGGGGTCTTCTCTTGTAGCTCCTATTAACAAACAAATTTGTGCTTTTGGCTGGTATAGCAACTCTCTCTTTTTTTTATTTTATTTTTTTTTATGATACAAGGACCCATGTCTTGCATGACCCCTGCAGCAAATATACTGCCTGTTTTATAACATTAATATGATAATCTGAGATACTCTATGGACTCACCTTAAGGGTGTAATTGCACACTGAGTCTCTATCCTTCACCCACTAGGTTTGCTTGCAACCTGTCCCTTCAAGCACATTCTCATTTCAAGACACCTTCTCTGTCATAGTAATAAAACCTCTTTACCCCAGAAGTGAAGTCTTCTGTGATTGTGCCTTGTGTCTCTGATGTATCTGTGCGCTGCAGTACAATAAAGGAGCATGAAGTCTGTGTGCATTATACATATGGAGGGGAAGGCCATTTATGCCATTTTTTGTGACAGAACATGCCCACTAAAAATGGAGAAAACAGTCCTTGAAACACAACACTGCAAAGTGAATTATGATAGCAAAGGATTTCAATGTAGTCAGAGATCTTACAACTGTCCAAAGGGTTTATTTAACTTTCCTATCAGTGCAGTAGCCTGTGGTGATAGCATCAGTCAAAACATGATGCTTCTCCTTTTCCACTACATCTCCCTGCCTTTCACACCACCTCTTCTGCTCTGGTCCAAATGGCTCAGAGCAGCAGCATCAATGAATGTCGTCAATGAACTACTAAAAGACTCTTTCTCTGCACCATAACATTAAAACCTCGGGGATGTGAGGAAATGAAAGTCAGCTGCTGCTGTCAGTGGTACAGTCTGGGGTCCTTGCTGGCCTGTGCCTGTGCTCTGTTGTCAGCCCATCTCTGTCCTGTTGTCCCCTGGGCCGAACCAGCAGGGCCATCCATCATTAACAAGCAGGGTGTAATGGCTTGCTATGCCTCTCACAAAGGCAGAGGGAAGAGGCGGTTTAAATTTCACCAAAGATGGGGTGATGTCAGGAGAGGTTTAATCAGATGGCAGACCCTCCTGATTGCTTATTCCAGTGTCAGCTCCCAGGCACAGACAGGCTAATATTCTGGGCTCTCCCTGAGGTTAGTCTGGAGTCAGTCAAAATATAAAATATGAATATGGAAAGCAGTAATCTCCTCCTTGCCAGATCAGAAGCATTTAAAATTGAATGCCCTGGCTGACAGTTCTTTCAACATGGTCCTGTGTTTTTAGAAGTCATTTATTTCTGTATTTTGCTCCTGTAAATATGTAATTAATGCTGCTGCTCTGTTTAGAATTCAGCAGGGTGTGTAAATCTCTGATAGGAAGCTAACAAAAGCACAAGGGCTAAATCCTGATTTCAAATAGGTGGTAATACAGTGACAAACACAAAGCACAGCCTCTTTGGAAACCGAAACCACAGGAGACATCATCTTAAACGAAACGTTAGACTTTGTCTTAAATGAAATGTTAGTGTCTGTGTGAAGCAGACTGTCTCCTCTGAGGCATGAAACAGTTCCCTCATGGAAAATCATTCACTGACACCTTTAACAGACTGAGCTTTAAAATTTCTGTCCCTTTATAACTGAAAGTAGAGTTTCTGCAGAGAAAGTAGAGAGAAAGTAGAACATTCTGAAGAGTATTCACAGAGAACTGGTAAGAAATTAAATTACAATTGTATTTACACTTATTATTAAATTGAAATTATGTTGTTCCTTATCTCTACTTGGCCTTTCTATATCACTTGCTGCAGGAGTCCCATTGCAGTGAAATGAGAATCACACTGAGTTTGGTCTCAATATATTCAGCAACAAGGTTACTAAACTAGATAACTCCAGAGACAGCTTTTCCCACAGTTTTCCCACACTACTTCTTGAGATCTGTTCTATTCCAAAGTGACGTATCAAAAAGAAATGTGAGATTTTTTCCAGGCTGCGTGACAGCCTGAGATAATTTTTATTTACTTCTGCGGGAGTCCATGTGTTAGACTTCACTGCGTAAGCAGAGTGCTGACACTGGGACAACCTCATGGTATTTCCAAAGTTTATGGACTTGAAAATAACTCAGCGCACAGGAATGCATTAACAGAGATAATGTGTTGTCCATTTGAAGATACTTAAATACAGGCACAGGGAACACCTGCAAAATGTAGTTGTAATATTGCAATATCTTCTGAACAGCTGTGGCAGAATAAAATTGCAGAATTTCTAGACTTTATTTTGGGGGTGCGATATATACTTTTTATTGAGCCTTGGATATACTCAACACAGAGTGATCCCATGAATGGAAATTACAAACACTTAGGAATAAAATAAATATATTATGTCTTTACCTTGAGTACATAGGAGTGGATTCAGCCAGCATGATCAGAGGGTGCCGGGTTCTGCAAAAATGCAGCTGTAACCTCCCTTTGGTTTTGCATTGTGCCATGGTGGCATACTCTCTGCACTGAAGAACAGATGTAGTAAAAATGCACATTCATAATGTCTTGTCTGTGTAATTTTTCAGAAAATGCCAGGCAAAACTGAGCAACATGATACAGTGAACCTAATCAAAACAGTGTGGATGATGATTGACGGTGTGAGACTTCAGAGGAAGTACGATTGTTCAACAGGAGTTCTTGCAGCTGAATATTGCATCCAATAGTTAGTAACTTCCAGGTGAAGTCCTTTCTTTGTTGGGAACGGCTGTTCTGTGGCAACTGCTAGGAATGCTTACCAGAAAGGACTGGTTTAGCTAGCCTTGGAATGATGTGTTGTGACTCAAACATTTTACAATTAGAAATTCCCGCTCTTAACTTCCCTGTTTGCATTTTGGAACATCAAATATGTTCCATATTTACACTTATTCTAGATTCTAGCCATTGTTTCCAAATTATCCCCTTCCAAAGTGTTATTAATCTTCTTTCAAGCTTCTCTCCAAGGAAGACTCAGGATAGACTAAACTAAAGCTGACAAAATATTGGAGGATGCTTTCATTATCAGGTGCCTGGCAAACAAAATGGGAGATGGAAATCATATTGACACAGTCAGAGTTAGATGCACGGGAATAAAACACTACAGTTCTGCCTACATAATGATTGGCTTTTTCCGGCTAGAAGAAGGAATAAGCAGTTACTGTGGACAGCTTTGTGCAAATGCCAGCTCCGTGCCCAGTGCCAGCCAGAGAGGTTACAGAAAGGTGGAAAAGCTAGGGAAGGAAAAAACAGTCAAACCAAACCAGAAAATAGTTTTGTACCTTCATAAAAACTGATATGTGCTTAGTGCCCCAAAATGTTGGCTCTGCAGTTTTTCCTCTCAGAGACTCAGCAATGGAATGGGGAAAGGTACATGGAAAGGTGACTTGAGGCTTCCATAAGGGGACAGAGAAATGCACTAATATTTTTCAGCATGGGAAAAATATCAAAGAGAGAGATGACAGCAAGAACCAAGATTGTAAACTAGAAGTGATATTTACTGCTTTTCATAACAGTGCAACTAATAGAACCAAATTAAATAACAAGATAAAAGCTCTGAGACAGATAATAGTACTTTGTCAAATTTTCAAGCATAAATATACTGTCAGTGGACTAGGTACCATTATTGCAGCTTTTTTGATATTTGCTGTTATATATTTTTGGGAACTTTGGAATTACAATAAAGTTACGATATGATGCAATAAGACATTTAATCAACGCAGAAGTTCAACTGGAAATTGAATTTACCCTTTGAAAACATGCTTTCCAAGATGTAGCTGAAGAAATGAAGTAGTCTTTAACCAATTTCAGTCTGAATGTTTTGCTGTAGCGCTCCCTTGGAGTCTTAAACGGTGTTCACAGTGAATGGCCTGAAATTGCAAAAATTGATTCAATTCAATTCACATGCTCAGCAAATGTATTCAGTCGAAACACTTCTCCTTGCTATTTCCTATAATGAGGGGTTTGTATGTGAAATATTGTTGTTAAGGAATGAAATACGTTTTCATTGAATTTTTGAACACAAACAAGATAATTGCTCTTTTTTTGCCATAAACTTTATATTGTCTAGTTAATACATTGCATACACTTGTTGTACCTGGAAGAAACTCAGTGTACCTCTCTATCTTGTCCTTAAACTTTGCATGATGTTTTATCAACACAGAAAAGTTAGTGTGCAGTGGAACTTGGGTTCCTTTATGAGTTTTATATCACTTCACCTTCCTATATGTCTATTTGTAGCAAATATGAGCTATGTGCAAGGTTGTTAACACTATTGCAAAATGGAAGTGAAATGGTTTGCACTTAGCAGACAGTATTATATGCTTATGTATCAGCCTGTAAAGAAGACTTGTGCAGACTCCAGATCTTCCCTGAATTTCTTAGACATTGCAGACCTTAAAGCAAGTAAAAGAGACACAAGAGGACCGTATATTAAATAAAAATAACTAATGGAAAATACTGATTAGAGAATGCATGAACTACTGCCCTTAAATCAGAGATAAATCTGTTTATAAGTCCTGACACTACATTATGAGGTGAAAAGGAAGTAGTTAAGAAAGTACCGGGCAGTTCACAGTTTTTGTTCACCAAACAGCTTTTGTAACAATGGGTTATTTTTTTCTTTTTAAGCCAAGCAGCTCTTTGATTGCCCTGACAAACAATCATAAGAGAAAGACTCTCAAATGGTCTTATAAGCCTGATTTATTCTGACAAAAACCTCCTGTTACCGAACTGTATTGTGTATTCCTTTATTCTGCATTGTAGCCTGTGCTGAAAAAAGGATGGAGTAGAGTACTCAAATAGTTCTGGGAACAGAAACCAGAAATCTCATTCTTAATGGAAAGAATGCAGATTTATACCTAGAGCTGCTGTCTGTATGTGGTGTGTGAAAAAGACACTAGGTGAAACCCTGGCTTTGAAATCAGAACCCAGGATTCCTCTTCTGCTCCATTCTATGTATTAATTTACCACTAGGTTATGGCTCCAGGATATCTCCTCCTTCCTTTCTCTACAGGTTCCTAATCCTTGCACTCCTTTTTGCTTAGCTACACAACTTTTGTGGGAGTGGTGGGGAAACTGCCATGTAGTCGCGTACCAAACATTAGCTCTGGGGGCATAGAAGATGTCTCTCAAAATTCCTGTAGCCTTTATAAAGCTTGCATCCCAGATTCCTCCCAGTTTCCAGGCATGAATTTCAGGTAATGAGCTCTGTGAAAAATGTGTCTTCTTCTCACCATACTTTAAAGCAAAGCCAATCCAAACAAAGTGAGTTTCAACAGGTCTATATGAAGGTCTTTTAAGTGGGAGTTGTGGCCAATGCCCCATGAAGAAGAAATCCTGTGCTTTTCTCTTAGGTGTGCTGTAACTGAAAAGTGCCAACGTTAGGTGCCCTTTGGGTTAGGATGTGGGTGAGAAGGCTTGTGATCCATACTGATGTTTCTACTGCAGTTGAAATAAGATCACGACATGCATATTGTTTAAAGCTTCCAAAATTTTTATTTAAAATAAAGCTCTAGATGAAAAAGAAAGTAAACATTTTTAAATTCAGTAGTAAATTTTCTGTATAAATATGCATGTATTGGCCAAAACTAAGAGACTTATACAGGAGATAGGGAAGTGATGAGGAGATGCAAAATCTTTGCAGTCATGCAGAAAAGCAATATTTTAGCTGCCTGCTATTAACAAGCAAAAAATTACTCAAGAAACAATTTTAAAGGTATTTTATTGAAGTATAGGACAATCCCCCTAAAAAAACCCCAAACAAACAAACAACTAGTGGAAGAACCTTCCTTCAGGAATTTTAAAAGCAGTCTGGAGAAATGGTAGAAATATATTTTAGCCACTGCCCTTAAAATGTGGACAGACTAGGTGACCTAATTAAAAGATAAGACATGACAGGGTGTGCATTATGGTCTTGCAGTGACATGCTTTGGTGCCTTTAAATGTAAGACAGAGTACACAAAGCTGTTAAACATTGTGGTGTGTCACCACTAGATTTTACAATCCTTAGATGCCTCAAATCTTGTTTCTAAAATATTAATTTCCAAAGGTAAACTGTCAAATATTAGAACGAAAAATATTCCCCACATAAAGCAATGATTTTTTTTTCTTTAATGTCCTATAAGAGCGTATCAAGGGAAATTGTCTAGACAGGATTTATTTTACTAATTCTCAATGACAATAATAATTAACTAGTTAACAAAAATGTGGTGAAATGCAAACATTTCATATTTAAGGCTGAAACTGAAATGTGTTTAGGAGGAAGGGCTGCTTGGAAGAGAGGACGTACAACCCCATCAGATTTTCCTGCTACCCTTCTCCTTAACACTGTTCCTCTCTGAAGGCAGTAAGCATTGGAGAAATAGTATAAAAACGATGGGGGCATTTAGTGACTGACATCTTGCAAGCTTAATGCACAGAATTTTCTTTATGAGTTTCAGGAATTTTTTTTTTCCCATTTTCAAATGCCCCCTCCCCTCTGCCCCCCCGCCTCCAGCTTCCCACAAAGATGTGTGTCTGCTAGCTGCCTGAAACAGAATGCAGGTGAATGTCAGAGGTTCCCATCAAGAAATCTGCAATATGAAAACATCGGTGCACCACTACTTCAAGCAAGAAGAGTGACAACATTTCCTAGTGGCATCTTCACTGTGCCTGTTGACATGGTTCAGTGATGCACATGGCACTGCCAGTTAATGTTTGGACTCTGTGATCTTTTCCAAGATATTTTCCAAGGTCTTTTCCAAGCTTAACAATTCTATGATTCTAAGTACATTTCTCAGTGTTTTATCAACAATTATTTCCAGAAGTGAGCTTAGTAAGAAAGTAAAGTGAAAGGCTAATGATAACTCTTGGTATAAATTAAATGTCCATTTTTTTCTCCTTACCAGCCATGACCAACTCCTGTGTAGCCCATTCACCTTTTCCAGTGGTGGCTCCTGGGTCTCCTTGGTTCCCTATGGGCTCTTCCTCTCCCTGAAACCTAATGAAATTTGAACTACGCAGCACTTTAATTCCTTGGCAACTTGAAAGTCTGTGTCCCAAAGGCCAGCCTCACACAGGCCCAGTTGTATGAACAGATCTGATAAATCACCTGTGTTTCTGAAATTTTTGGACTAATTACGTATTGTTTGCTTTGTTACTTAAGTCAGTTTAATATCCCTGAGACTCTTCATGGCGCCTTGTATTTTTTTTTTTAAAGGGTGACTTTCAAAACTTTGTTATGCTTATTAATTGAAGAACTTTTATTCCTGACAAAATGTTTGCAATTACAAGGAAATTTAAAAAAAATTTCTAAAAATATACTGCACTGAGAAGGGACAGGAACTATTTTGGAATTTCTGCAGAATTTTAATACTTTTTATGCTGATCAGGCAACTATTCAAGTTCATTTGGCATTTTACATGTGAGAAAGAGAAACTTGGAAGGCAGATAATGTTTTTGAAAAGCAAAATTATTCAGATTCTATTTCTACCTTAATCTATCAAAGACTTGATTCAAAAAAACACCCCAAACCTTATACTTGCAACTTTTAAAAAAAATCTTCTGTGAACCTATATGCTTCTTTATCTATGCAGTTGTATCTGATAGAAGCATATCCATGGAATATCTAGGTAGAACATTGAAATTTCATCATTATTTGTTCAGCTGGTCAGTCATGCTGCATTTGTATTTCTTCCACACAGAAAGGGTGACGTATCCAGCCAATCCCAATCACATTCTGATGATTGTAATTCTGCATATTCTATTTTCAATGTCGGCACAGTCTCCACTGCGTCACTTGAAACCCAGCCTTTTCTTAAAACCTGTGTTACATTTCCTCCTATGACCTCATCACACATCCACCTAAATACCTTAACCAAAATTTAATTGAGATTATAATCTGGTGACTTCATTATGAACTTGTTTTATCTTTCAGTAGGTCTTTTGGAGCCAGTGTTGGCAGAAGCTTTATCATCCAGTTGACTGGGTAGTGCTGATTATAATTATTTCCTTTAGCACTATGTTTTACTGCAAGCCTATACACATATCACACAAGTACAATAGCTGCCATTTCTTTCCAGCTGTCCTCAAAGCATATATTCCTCTCATTACCTAAACATTTCTCATAGTTAGGTAAACAATTATATTCTCTTGTAGATTTAAGTATCCTCTGAATGCCCCATGTAA
This sequence comes from Phainopepla nitens, assembly GCA_013400175.1. Lineage (NCBI taxonomy): Eukaryota > Metazoa > Chordata > Aves > Passeriformes > Bombycillidae > Phainopepla > Phainopepla nitens. Next base: position 571,216 of record VXBQ01010473.1, on the reverse strand, counting down.
GATATTTAGAAATATTGGATATCCTAATAGGCAAGATTTTTTAAGTTGTTTGCATGGGAATTCTCAGACTTAGAAGGCAAAGAACTACCTTTCTCTCAACAAATAGTAATTTGTAGAAAGGCTATAAACACAGAGGTTACCCAGAGAAGGGATAAGGGGAAGATGAGGAGATTCCTTGTTACAATATGGAGAAACCAGACATGTCTTAGCATTCGATACCAAGATTAGGACTTAGAAAACCTAATACACATTAGTATTCTGAAATAATCAGTTACAGTTATATCTACTAAAGAAATCCAGTAATAATTTGCCAATGTTAATTTTGGTAATATAACTGCCTAAGATATAATAATCACGTTACATATTTATATGAAAATATAAGTTTTCGGTAAAGCCTCCACTTTGGCATTTGAATAATGAAGTACTTCTTTTTGCAGGGCTTAGTCATTAGCACATTCCATTCAATTTTGGGGCAAAAGATGATGTTGTCTGAGTATGCCCAAAGAATATTAGTATTTCCAAAGCGGAAGGAGTCAAGCAATAGTTTGGGGACAGAATTTTGAAACTATCTTATATTGGAAATTATTTTTAAGAAATCCTGCAGGAGTAGAAGAGAGAGCTGGACTTGCTTTTCAACCCACACTAAAAAACATTTTGGGCCATGAAAAGGAGGAGTAGCCAGCAAATCTGGCCTTCTGTGAGGTAAGGTAAGGACATAAGATTTGCATAGAATGATAGTGACAAGGCCACAAAGCCCACATCAGCTTTCCAGCTGCACACTGCAGAGGAAGAGGAAGCTTTGAAGCTTTTCTAAGTTGTAGATATGTACACGCTTCTATCTCTTCCTAAAGATTTTCAGTGGTTTTTTTTGCATTTGATGAATACACTCTCTATTTTTCTTTCATCTTAACCTTTCTTGCACTAAAGGTGATCACGATATGATTAGAAAATTCATAGGCCTTTTATTCCTTGAAGAAGAAATTCTTAAAAGTGGTATAATGACTTATCTCATGAATTGGACTGTATCATCTCATGTTGATCAGCTTTCAAATGATATTTCATGGAATATCTAAAGCATAACAGGATATGCCTCTGTACAGAATGATTTGGGAGTTGTCAATTCATCTGTTTGCTGACTATAAATGTTTTTCTGACTATAAACATTAATTTCTTAATGTTATTTAGGAAATTTTCTTATGCAGTACAACAGTGGTGAGTGTGCCTCATGGAACCAAACGAAGAATTCAGCCAAATTAATCTAGGAAATCTAATGTCAGTTATAAGGCCAAATCTTCTACGTATGGGAAAGAGATTTACACAAGGCAAAGGAGAATCCCATTTGCAAAGTAGATCACATCATACACAAATCATCTTTGTGGGTCTCAGTTTCCACTTGATATGACAAAATTTCTTCAAAATATATAGGATGCCATTGAGACTGAGATAAAGCCTTTAATCCTTGCTTTGCTGGTGCTGACAAAACAGATCTCTAGATATACATGGCATGTCTACAAGCAGGAAACAGGACTGATGTGCGCAAAGGGATAAAATGTTGCATGTCTGTAGCAGTCCAACTTCTCCTTATAATAATATAACAGGATATTAATTTGCTGAACTGGCTTTAATTCAACTTCAAAAATATGAGCTTTAGGGCATGCTTATCATGAAGCATATAACTTTACAAAAAATACAAAACCGACGAATGGCTTTATGCCTGGAATAGAAGAAAGTTAGCTTAGAAAAGATTTATAGCCTACAGATTAACTTCACAAATGTAAAGAAGTGTGAGCCTTTGATCTTCTATGCACTTGTATGCTGAGACAACTCTGAGAATCTTTTTGGACAGGATTCCATTTTGTTTTTCTTTTCTTCTACTTCTCATTCCATATGCTTCTAGTGCCATATGCTTCTTCTGATCTTACTGAACATGAACAATTTTTTTATTAGAGTTACACCATCAGCTTGTACTTGGCTGGTTTAGGATTGTGTAGGTCACAGATTACTGGTCCACATCTGTACAGCAGGAACGCTATGCAGTGTGTTAGCTACAGCGTGGTGTCTCATGGACTGCTGTCAGTACAGTCTGGTGCCAGTCCTGGCTGGTAACCTTTGGAAGTATTGTAGCATTACTCTGAGGTCAGACATGCTTCAGTTGCAGGGGGTGCTAACTAGCATGCATTACACCCAGAGGATGAAGGCATGTTTTCCTTTACATGCTTCATGCCTAGCAGAGTTTCTCCCAGACTACTTCCAGGAAGAGCGGCCATCCTTGCTCTCTTCCTCAGGGCGTCAGAAGGGTCCTGTGCTGGGGCCAGCCCGGGTAAGAAGAGGGGGTGGTGTTACTGGCAGCCCCAGTAAGGGCTCACCAAGCATTAGCAATGTTACATTGCACCAAATGAGCCAAGCAGATCCAGACTGACTGCTGACGAAGCCAAGGGCGTGTCTGTGTCCCGAGTGCCTAAGGATGACACTCTATTCCTGAGGGCTGTGTATAATTCAGGATAACTGAGCCCCCAGAGTAAGAACATCTGACTGAATTAACCAGTTTCTATGACCTAATTGTTCACCTTAGTAATATCCTGAATTGCAGTGAAAAATCTGCAAAAGGAGGCAACAAATTCCAGATGCAGAACATTCATATTTTAATGCAGTGTATTTTTTGTGACTGTAAATTAAGGATAAGACATTAAACAAAACCAAAACAAAACAAAACAACCCAACAACAACAAAAACCCCAACAATAAAGGAAGGTATTTCATTGACCTCAAAGTGTCTGTATCTTCTCTTATTTCCTCCTTGTAAGTAAGATATTTGAGTTACTCTCTCCAGAGATAAACTGATGCTAATGCTGAAAGACAAAATAAAGTAATTATGTTTTCAACACATGTTAACTTAGAGATGGTCTCTTAGGGGCTAACACATTACTTGCAATTTTACTTTAAAATGACTTTGTAATTGACTACTATTAATTTGCTTCGCTTGTAGGTTATGTGTACTAAAGAGATGATACAAATAGTTGTTCCTATTGATAAACATTCAATTGCCAATAAAGTTCAAGCTCAAAATTGATGACACTGCTTTTTAGACAGCACTCCAATTAATGCAGAAGGAGCTGATTCCTAAAGCATCCTCTGCTGTCATTAAATAGTATCTGCTTACTGTGGAATTTACTGATCAGGGCAATTGATCTCTTAGAAACATCTGCTTTGACTCACAGCACATACCTCTCATGTAGAAGTTAGAGAAGCATTTCTTTGGCTCTATTTTATTAGGCCTCAGTTCAAAGTCAACAAAAAGTTACCCACTGATTTATTAAGACTTTGGATTAGGTCTTTGGCTGCAGTGCTAAACAGCAGGGAAAACTGAACCTCCTCAGTCCTGTAGTGTATCTGGAATATAATCATGTAAGCTGTGCATAGGGCTCGTACTGCTTCCTACATCTTGATAATCCAGGGCAAAGAGGAGGCTTAGCTGTGTTGCATAGTGGAAAACAGTGGATAAAACAAGTACATCGGGGTCTGTTGTGGATGATACAGAAATACTGCTGCAAGGAACCCTGTTTCTGTGCTGGGCTGGCATGACACAGGCTATTCTCTAACACTCTTGATTGTCAACTTAAGCTTGTTCACAGATAAAACTTGGATCCAGCAGAGTCTTTTACTCAAAGCTCTGTCAAAAAGTAGGCATTGTAGATCTGGGTCTGTTCCAGCCCTGGAAGCAGTAAAGCTGTATTCATGGTGTTTTTCATGCATTAATAAACACCCTGCTGGACATAAGGCTTTGTATCCCTGGCATGGATTATCAAAGAGCTTGTTACCTGCTCAGAGAGAAAGGAGAGGTTGCCAAACACAAAAACCACAAATACATGAACGTAATGGACAGGACATATTAACTTGAAGTTATATATCAAATTTTTAGACTATAAACTCCCTGGGATGCTTATTGACTTCTTTATTGTTAGCAGAAAAAGAATGCTAGCAAAAAAAAAAAAAAAGGAAAACAGATTTCATCACATATTGAAAAAAAACCCTGCAATATCTTCAGGATTTTAATAGGCTTTTGCTTTAATTTCATTACATATTGAAAATGGTTCAAATTTTGGTGTTTGAAAGTATCACTTTGAATATTTTATTGCATTTCTGTAAGAGGACCCAAACCAAGCTTTTGGAGAATAATGGAAAAAGAAAATAAACCAGACACAGATAGAAAAAAAATTGAGGAGCGTACATTATAGTTTATGATAGTTGGGTCAGATTAAATTAGGCTGGGGGATGAACAGGTTGAAAGCAGCCCTGCTGAGAAGGACTTGAGGGTGGGGTGCTTGTGGATGAGAGGCTGGACATGATCTGGCAATCCAATTGTATCCTGGGCTGCATCCAAAGCAGGGTGGCCAGCAGGACAAAGGAGGGGATTCTGCCCCTCTGCCAAGCTCTGGTGAGGCCCCACCTGCAGTGCTGCATCCAGCTCTGGGGTTCCCAGCACAGGAAGGACATGGACCTGTTGGGGGAAGTCCAAGAGAGGGTCACCCATATGTTTAGAGGGATAGAGGACTTTTCCTATGAAGAAAGGCTTAGAGAATCAGGTTTGTTCAGCTTGGCTTTGGAGTGAGCTTTTACAAGAGCATGAAGTGACAGGAGAAGGAGGAATGGTTTCAAATTGAAAGAGGTTTAAATTAGACCTTAGGAAGAAATTCTTTACTATGAGCATGGTTAGGCACTGGAATACATTGCTCATAGAAATTGTTGATGCCCCATCCCTGGCAGTACTCAAGGCCAGGCTGGATGGGGCTCTGAACAACCTGGTCCAGTGAGAGGTGTCCCTACCCACGGCAGGGGGTTGGAACTATATGATTTTTAAGGCTCCTTCAAACCCAAGTCTTTTTATAATTTTATGACTTAATAATGATGATCTGTTGAACTACAGCCATTTGGATTCAATTATGATAATTCTGATATTATTTGTACTGATATTATGCTAAATAAAAACAATTTTTGTCTTTAAAATCATTCTACCACCACTCTGTATTTTGTATAAATATGTTTAAAACAAATTCAAAAATATCAAAGAGTCTAGGAAAGACGGAGTAGAAGATTTTCTGTGAGTGTCCTGTATCTGCTTGGTAATCCAGGAGCCAAAATTCCAGGAGCCTTTCAGGATTAAGCTCACCTTGGATACAATATGAAAAAACAATATTTGAATATCTTCATTTATTTGGTTCAAAGTTGGATAGTAATTCATTTCAGTCTAATACTAATGACAAAATTTGCCTTGATATAACTGCAGTATAGACTGGTGTGGCTCCATTCCTGTTACTAGACCTGCACATCTTTATCTGGAGCCCTGACTCAGCTAAAGACACAACCTACATGACTAACCTTTCCACATTAATATCCTCCTGAAACCCAGAGAGTAATATTTAAGTAAAGAAAGACATGCCTATGCATCTACAGTGTCATGCTCAATTGCCACCATGTTTTCATTTTTAATATGTAACCAATCCATCGGTTGCTGATAAAAACTCCTGCACAATTGCAGTGCATGTATTCAGGAAAGAGGGTTTCACAAGCTGCTGAGTATCTCAGGGGATTACATCCTTTCTAAGGAAACAGAAAACTATTGTGAACAGCAGCCAAGAAGTTGCCTGGTGCAAACTGAAACCAAAATTGCTTTTCTGAGATGAGGTAAGCAAGAAAGAGCTGAGAGAGAATATTTGGCTGATCCAAAAAACACTGGCAGCTAGTTTGGTATTTTTATTTTGGATTGTGGGTCCAAAGCATAATCCTGTTTTCATTGGCAGTGAAGATCTTAACGAGCATAGATAATTCTTGGCTGGATTATGCTACCAAAATCTCAGCAGTGTGCCAGTTAACTCAAGCAGCTGTGCTTTCTCCAGAAGAGAATTACCTGAAAGTAGATTGACAGCACTGAACTATCCCAAGTCAATTTCTAATAAAATAAATTAGATCATTTAACTCTTGTTTTACTCTGTGATACTGGGTTCTATTACACTTTGTATACTTCCCCAGAAACATAGCAAATCATGTGCAACTTGAAATAAAATGGAAACTGGAAGCAATATTAGAAATCATTCAGAGGGCAGTGAAAAGAATATTTCTTTATTTCAAGCTTTGAAAATGCAAAGCCAGACAGTATAAATTATAGGTACATTTCCTACCTGTTTCACTGTAACCTGGACAGGTTCAAAATTTCAGAAACTGGGGTTAAAAGACAAGAAGCAGTTAGTTTGAGCCAGCTTGTATATTACATGAAGAAGAACTGCTGGCAATGAATGTTCAAAGAGGTAGAGACACTAAGAAAAATGTGGTTGGGTGCGGTGGGTCACTTGCCTGGCTTTAGGGCATGAGAAATCCAGATAAGAGCTTTCTTGTTGATCTTGAAAACCAAGTCACTAACAGATTAAGCTGAACCATATGAAATAATAAATAATCACCATCATCATCTAGGCATTATAACTGTTACTATTTGTAAATATTTTCAAGATGTCAAAATACTCAGGTAAGCTGCATAAATGTCTCAACAAAGACAGAAATAAAAAATCCACAATTTCTTCAGGGAAGAAAAAAATCAAGCCACATTTTTTTTCCGTTTGATGACTCTTGCTTTGGCTGCAAACGTTAAAGTTGTGGTTGTTCTTACTTCCTGCTAGAGTATTTCTTTGCTCTGCAGGGTGCCCAGAATTTCATGGTTTGCATGAACTCATTTCTCCTTTAATGTATCAGGTAGATAGGGAAGAGTAAAAGAAAGGATGTGAAGTTACTTATCTTGGTTATCCTCTACATCAGATGGTATTTTTATATTCTAGTCCATACTGATGGCATGAATCAACACTTTCGTTTAGCTCTGTCAAAGAATTTTTAGTTTTGCGATATCTACTCTAACAAATCAGGTATTTAGGAGAACCTAGGCTTAGGTTAAATCCCTCACATCCGCAACACTGTCTGAATAATTTTCCTCCGATTTCCAGCTTGGTCTAATTTGTTACAAAAATGTCAGTAGTTCATCTCTTCCTCTGTTTTAAATGACAACAATGAATGACAAGAACCTGCACTTTGCATTGATTAGTAAGCAGTTTTACATTAATCAGCCATAGACAGTCATTTGAAAGATATGAGATAAGGAGTCCTAAAAGTGTCAGAGTGTGAACATTTTCACCATTCTTGCAGTCTTTATACCAGACCTTTTCTCCCGCAGCAAAGAGATTGCCATGTAGTTACTAAGCACAAATCTGAACTCTAATAAAAGGTCAAATTAGCTGCAAAACACATGAAGCTCAGTAAACCAAAATTTAAAAAAAGAAGGTAAAAAAGAAGGACCAGACAAGTTTACACACGGTTAACTTCACTGTCCAAGTATTATCTATTCACACTACGCTTCCTGTGACCTGTGTTTTTGTGTGCATCCTATCTAGCTGCAAAGATGCAAAAGGGGACTGCACATCAGGAGACACAACGGCTTACCGTACCCAGCAGCCCTAACTGAGAATGGCAATGCAGAGGAGAGATTGATCCTAATGGGAAACTGCAGGATTTTTCAGGTGACCTGACTCAGGAGGTGAAAGAAACACAGTTATTTGCATGGGTATGCTGCCAGGGAATTCCCTGAAGTGGTGAGACCTGGAGAACTCCTGGCAAAGACTGGTGCTATAAGCTGTGCAGCAGATCTTATCTCCCTTTACTTCTCCCGGTTTCTACCGGGTTTCAAATATGCTTTGATCTCCACCCCTGCTGTAACTGTAAGCAGAAATTTATTCTTGGTTTCTAGCACAGAGACAAGAAAAGAGTGTTAATCCTAACTCTTACAAAGTTTTAATGAGATGACACAAATAAATTCCTTAATCTAGCTAGAGGTTTATTCATGAGGTCTTTTTTTTTAAATGAAAAGAAAAACAAAAAGAAATAATGCTGGTCTGATAAAAGGAAGTTGGGCTTTTACTTTGATTGAAAAGAAAGACTCCAACCTGCAATAGCAGTACTGGCCTTGCCCAGGCATCCTGAGCAAATGCAGAAACATAGGAATACAATTTCTAACTCACCTGGAATCAGCTTCCTCATGTTGTGTCATTGAAAACCACATGAAGTAATGCTGTTGTTTTGAGTCATTCATGTACAAATATCATGTTACTGAATTGTGATGAGGAAGAAGCAGTGCTGTTTTCCTTTCAGTTATGTGATTTGCAGAGAGAAGGCATTGTTTCAGATTTTTTTGTTGTTTTTTGTCCGTATATGATGTATATTCCTTGCTGATAATTAAATTTGTGTTAGGAGAAATCTTTTAAAGAAGATGCATTTGAGTTATTCAAGAAAAAAACCTTGCAGAAATACTGTGCTCTGCAAGTTAACTTTAATTTTCAGGGAGCTTTCAAAACGTTTACACACAAAAATGTTCAGAGGGAAAATTTCCCACCAGTCATTGCAGCTATTGCAATATTGTATGAATAAAAAGGTATGTTTACTGATTTTGTTTTTCTTTTTCAGTCTCTGTAATCTGCAGTGAACCATGAACTGCCTCTGGTGGTTTAATGTTCCCTTTTCCGTTATAATATGCTCTGCAAAAGGCAGAATACAAATAATATGATAAGAAACAGTTACTCATAATTTTACTCATTTTCCCCCCCTTCCTATTCAGATTAATAAAACAGAGGCTACCAGCTTGTGTATCTCATTTATGAGTTGATAATAAAAGATGGTACAGAGATGGGGGACATGGATCTGTCCATTTAAGTAGTTTAAATTACAGCTTAATGGGTTAACTCTACACTAACCTAATTTTAAATTCTTTATCCTCAGCTCTTTATTACTGATCTTAGTCCCATATGGATTCTCTTGCCATTCAATATCGAGAAAGCGCTTCTCTGTTTTATCTTTTAGGGACTAAATAACATTCATAACCTCTCCATAAGAAGCTGACCTCACTGGCTGCTGGTTCCCCCTCTCCACACAACCACCTGACACTGAGAGGCATAAAGGCGTGCAAAGTGATACCCGAGCTGCAGCGTGGGAGTATTTGCTGGGTGGTGTCAGACTCTTGCAGACAGCTGTGGAAATCCCCTTCACTCTGCATCCCTCAAAACAACACTGACTGAAAGTACTAGTGAAGAAACTTTGAAAAATATCAGGTAAACCTCTCCTGCCATAGGTTTATAAGACTTGACCTAAGGGATATCCTTAAGGGACCAGGGTCTGAGTGAGTATATTATAAATGGCAATCATGGATTGCCATAATCACTGTTTCTAGCCCATCTTTCTTTCTTAGAAGTCACCCAGGTGTGAGTACCCCCAATCCCTTATCACCATTACTAATGGCTATTAAGCACTTTTTCAAATGAGCTGAGAAGATTTGCCTGCTTTTATTCCACTAAAATAAATTAATAAATATATTTTTTAAAAAAACACATGGAACAGAGAAAGCATAAAATCTGTGTAAGATCCTGTGTTACTGGGAGATGCCTAGCAAGGAGTACAAAAGAAAGATGGTGGCATCCTCCCATCCCAGTGTTTACTTCTCCAGGCGGGGTCTGGGCACGGACAGTGTTTCACGCTCTTGAAAGTTTTAGGAAATGGACAACCAGTTTTGCAGTGCAGTGCTTGGGTGAGGCTTGGGCCTCAGCTGACACCACAGGCCGCACAAACAATAATAAGTGATTGAACTGTCTGTTAGGTTACATTTGTTCTGTAATATTTAATATGGTATAACTCTAATGTAACACTGTGAAAATATCAGACTCACTAAAATCAGAGGGATTAGGAGTGCAGCATTTGCTGCATGAGTTTTATATTGGTTATGTATAGCCTTGTTCATTCACTTCGGAGGATTTCTGAGATTCGTTAACCTTTCAGAGTGAGTTTTATGCCAAATGTTCATTTTGTCTCAGAGGTTAATTTAATTTGCTCTTCTTTACTGCAAACAAAGCAATAGTTCAATTTGAACTAAACCTTAGGTCATCCTGTAGCAAATCACTTGTGGTGGTTAAAAGAAAGTGGTGTAAGCTAGAAAAGGAATTACAGCAAAATGAAAATGCCTTGAAAACTTCAAGAGACAAACCAATTAGTAAAGCAAATCAACATGAGAGGTAAAAGCACTGAGAGTGATTAATCTAGTTGTTGATCCAGTTTTACACCAGCATAGAGCAAATGTCTCGTTGGAGCTATGTAGGAGTAACTGGTATCCCAAACCAGAAGTTTCAGTGCAATGTAATGATACATCTTAGTCTTCACAAGTGTTTCTAGTTCAAGCCACTTTCCACGAAATTTGGAAGTGGTATTCAAATCATATATTTATTTCCACAAAATGTGCACCCATAAAGTCAGAATAAATTTAAGAGTGTCTTGACACAAAGCCAATGAAAAATGTCATTGAGTTTTCAGTTTTCATGGGGAACTATTAATTTAATGGAACTCAGTCTGGGATAATATGGCTTTCCTAAATAATATTATGGAGGCTTTTTTTTTGTATCAGGCAATAGCAAAATAGTTTATTATATATTCAGCTAGCATAAGCATATTGATTAGAAGTTACACACAGATTAGTAATCAAAAGGTAGTTAGTAATTACACAAATTAGTAATCAAATTAGTAATTCCACTTTTTGTAGGAATCTCCAAAAAACCTCTCAATAAACACCAAAAATTAGAGTTAGGGTTAAACTTCAAAGAAATTAAAAAAGTATTTGGTATGGAAATATGAGTTTGAATCAAGTTGCACTCTTGCACTTGCCCCCAAACTCTACCCTGAAGTCAGACCATAAGTTAATCACAGGATACTTTCTTGGTGGTGCCTCTTTGGAGTCTACAATGCAGACATATTTCAATGTGAAGTGCTAAGCAAGCTCATCTTCTCATGTGTTTGATTATTTCTATACACCGTTATGAAGTGGAATTGTTTAGTAGTCTTTGGCTCCAGGAAGAGGAATGCAATGGCAACAAGCTTGGTGTCCTTTCTGAGAATGAGCATAGGAGGGTCTGTTCCCCCACTGCAGCAGCCACCAGGCAACAGGTCTCATTTGGTACCTTGGCTGGAGAAAGCAGTTCCTGGGTTTTGCCTTCTGGACAATAAAGGCTTTGCAGTTTCTTTGAAGGAAGCAGTATGCCAGTGGTCTTGTTCCTGGTTTCTTTGCCTCCTTCCTGGTGGAGACATGTCTCTATCCATTTTTCTACTGAGGTCTAGGAAGTGTTTTCCATCTGAGCTGTCTGCTTTCCCCTTTGCACAGGAATTCTTTGCACTATGTGGTAATTTTTTAAAACACTAGAGAGATTAGAGTGTGAGTTCTGGACCCAAATATCTACCCCATTTTCGAGTGAGTAACACCTCACTTGCTGCTTCTACAGCCCTCAGAATACAACTGGTAAATGTCAGTAGCATCACTGGAGTCACTGACCAGAGCATGGAAGCTGCTGGAGCATAAATGCATGAACCTTCACTTATGATATAAAGACCAAGCGACAAAGAATCCAAGTTTACTTAATTTTTCATCCACTATGCGAATCCTATTTGCAAAAGCTAAAGATCACTCCAAATATCCTTGTGAAACACCACCACCAATATTGAGAACTGCCAGATTTTGTGTAACCCTTCTTTTTCTGCTTTTTTTTTTAAATTCATGAAAGGACTGTATAATCCTTCAGTACTATCTGCAAGTGTTCAGCACTTCTCAGTATAGAAAAAAAGTTAAGACATAATTAACTAAATGCCAACTAAATAATTAAATCCCAAATATTATTACCTGTCAAAATAATCCTGGTAGAGTAATCAGCAGGGGTGGTTTTTTTTGCTGACATGCAATATGTTAACAAATACAATACGAAAGGGTTGTTGTTCTGCATAAAAGAGTTACAAAATGAAATTAAATAGCTCTTTGAAATAAGCATCCAGTTACAGGTGTTATTTTAGCCAAATATCAAATATTTTGCTTGTTGATTACTGGAGGAATAGCAAGCAAAACCGACTTTTTGAGCCTTTTAAAATCCTTCCTTCATGTAAATAGAGTTTTTTTTTTATTGCAGAGGATTTCAGTAAGGATTTTTCAAGGTACATGTTAGTTCTCTCTTCTCAGTGATGATTTGAGAGAGCAACCAGTGATTTAAGAATGTACCAGCTCCTTAAAACCAATACTGAGATGCTAAAATAATCAGGATTTTATTTTCCTTTTCTCTGTTTTATGGCACAATTTATTGGAAGTTCACACAAAATGTCATAAGGAATTTTGGTCTTGGGACGATAAAAAAAGAAACAGAAAGGAAAAAATATTCTTGTATTTGACTTACAGCTTTGTGTGAACATTAGGGTTTGAAGGGAGTCTAGAGGCTGAGATCTGAGCTGTACCTGGATGTTAAATAAGAAATATATTTTTTATTTGTTTTTGCTTAGCTACAGTGATGGAGAGACGTAGTGCAGTAAGTGCATTCTGTTGTACAGTCTGTGACCTCAATGACGAGGGAGAAAATGGGCTTTTGCTGTCAGCTTCTCCTCCTATTACAGATTTGAGTTTTACTCCAACATTACTTCCAGTCTAATTGCATTTGACCTGGCATTCTTGCTGTGTTAGTGTCAGGCAACATATCTGGAGGCCTATGCAACAGCTAGTATTTATAGAGTAAATATAATTACTTGATAAACCCTAGAAGCATCAGCCTTATGAATTTCCTATACTTCATCAAAATACAGGTTTCTTTCTACTTGCCTTTGGAAGCAATACAGACAAGGTATTTATGTGTCCTAAGTGGAAGCTATCTGCATTGAGAAATTTAGCTAGGGAATTAGAAGAAGGTTGCCCTATTTAGTGTAAATTAAAACTAAAAATAGCAGGTTGTGGTCAGGTGCAAAGAATCATGTGTGTGTTTCCTATCAAAATATTGATATATGCAGATTATTGTGTCCCCATGTTTGCACCTTAGAATTGCAGAGCTGTTTATATACTTGCACACTTAGGGGATATTTTGTTGATCCCCTGCTTCTTTCAATGGGGATAAATTCAGCCTTCAACATGAAAAGTTTTGTGCTTCTGCCATTACAAACCAAAGACATCTATATCTGTTTGCTTACCTTTGCATACTTACAAAAGTTTTTCTTAATATTGAGAAGTCATTTCACATTTCAGTATGCAAACTTTCAATTCACTGTTTCTGATATTTTTTTAACACCTGAAATGAAACATAGGGTAGACCTGCTCTTCCCCATTTGGGGCAGAGTTTTATTGACCCATTATCAGCATAATCTATAAATAATAAAGTGAACTTTTCATATCTCTAAAGTGATGCCTGGAGCAATACTGCAGTACTAGTGTTTTCAGGCTCAGCTCTGCATGATTCAAAGTGCATCTTTAAGGATGATTGGCATCCTCAGCTTGGGGCTTGTGTTTTCACCCATGAGAGGTGAAATTGTAGAACATTTTGCAGAAGCAAGCTTTGCATTATGCATATCCATTACTCTCACAGCTTAGGAAATGGCAGTGTGTGTGTCACAGCACAAGGAGGTGTGTATGCTGCCCTCAGTTCTCTCTCCTTCCAGTGTTTTTTATGTAGTAAACCAAAACAACCTATCTTCAGTACGTAAGCTGGTTCATTTTTGTAGTGCAACCTTCCCCTTCCCACTCAAACTACAGCATACCAAAAAGCTCTAAGAGAGTAGGGCATCCAAAGCTGTGTATTGATTCATATATGTATTGAAAATCTGAAGGTTCATGCCTCTGTTCAGTGATGATAATTTAAAACCTATAGAATTTTACTACTCAGGATTCTATTTCATGAAATACAAAATGAGGTTATGCAAGATCCACCTACTGGAATCCTCTTGTCATACAGTCTTGTGACTTTCTTGTGATTCACATTCCTACCTTTCTCCTCAAAATAAATTTTCTTTTCTGTATTTTCAGCCTTAGTGTAAGATGCTCCAAATAGTATCCATCCTTTGCCTGGATGCTCAGATGGATGCTTTTACTTATTAAAGAGTATGAATCAATTATTTCTAGGTGAACCAATTATTTCCAAGTTTCTGGTAAGTCTTGCCTTTCTTTGTCTTTGAGTTTATACTTTCTCTTTTCTTTTTTTTTTTTTTTTTAATGTAAGGAGTCTATTTTTGTCTTGTTATAACACTGAACGGTTAACAAGCACAGAGTGCTTAGGGCTTAGTGAGCCCTGATTCTCAAAGGGAGTTCTAGGTGAAGACAGCTGGGGTGCCTCCAATTTTATGATAAAGTGGCTTAGGGCTCCTATTTTTTTTCTCTGAGATACTAGACAGAAAATGGCTGTGTGCAATGCACAGCATGTGTGCTGTTAGCCTGTTTATATTCTGGATGTGTCAGACTTCCAGCACATGAGCAGATGAGTTTTCCAGCTCATGTACATTGAATCTAACAAATCCAGCTCTGCAGTGTATGACTAGCAGAATGGGCAGGCTCAGAGGACTCATTTGCACAAGGAGAAGTGTGCTATGCATGTGGTTTGCTGTGTATGAGTCCATTTTTCTGCACATCAAGCAGTTGGGTCAGATCCACTGCCAGGATTTCTGCAATCCCTTACAAACATTGTCAGCAAGCGAGCAGACAGTGGCTCTTGCCCTGTGGCTGGCACAGTAGATGTGCTCAAGGCTTCAGCAGTCTTCTGCTCCTGCAAAGGCATTTTCAGGTCTGGATGGCCCCATCTCATGGAGATTATAAACTTCTGCTCAGCAGAGCAGTGGGAGGCATGGAGGAAACTGGTTTCAGCCAATACCTCCAGGATATCTTGGCACCTAGGGGCATGTAGAACCACATGGGCACCCTGAAACAGAGTATAAAGTAGGAATCCAACATGCAGCCCTGGCATCAGTGTTCAGTAGCTTTATTAACAGTGCACTTCTATTGCATGGCAGCATCTGTGCAGCGCTCTGCAGCTTCCTCATGTTCCCCTGGGCTCCAGCTGCAGTGTTTAGCACAGGACCGGTCCTGAGGTCTTGCCCCTGATTTTATGAACACAATTCCTTCCCCAATGAAAACAGTATGATGCCAGCTGAATGTCAAGGTTTTGCTCTTCACCTATTAAAACATCTATGAATGTTATACAAAAGCTTGTAGTGCTACATTTTTAATGTGCATCACATCTGTACATCTCTAGAATGATCTGTCTATATGAACAACAGCTGAAACACCTCGATCTGTACGGCTGCCAAAACACTTTATGTACATCACATTAGTCAACACAGAAGGAACTGGTTATTTTTATAAGGAAAATGACACCAAGTCCTCTTTCAAATATTTGAAATATTTTTGGCAAATCACTTTTTATAATCCTTATACAGCTGTTTTATACTGAAATGAAACATTATACTGCACACAATGAACATCCCAAGACCTCCCTTCTGATTTTATTAGCTCCTCTGCACAAACATATGAGATGAGACTTAACACACACAAAAAGCAAAGCAATGTGGTACGAACCCATATTTCTTAACGCAGTCAGCTTGTTATGCACCACATTGGCAGTATCAGCAGCTTGTGTGGACCACGCCACAAGGACATAACACGGAGGCACCCAAAACGTGAGGTGAAAAGAGAAGTGGAAAACCCCACGGTCCTTTATGGAAGTATTGGGGGTCGGCTTCTCTCCTGGTATGTTTGGCCAGTGGCAGGGGACTGCAGATGCTGCAGGTATCTGACCATCCTGGTACTGCTACTGTAAAAAAGACTGCGAGGTGTGATCTGTGGAGTTGGTGTGATGGAACATAGGAACGGTCAAACCAGATTAGAGCAGACCATACATTGTTCATTTTGCTGAAGTAAAACATGCACTGTCAGCAAGACTGAAAAGGCTGATACTTCTTTCTGCCCTATCAGCCCAGAAATCAACGATCACTGTGGCACAGCCTATCTTCTTTCCATTTCAATTTTTTTACCTTATTTTCTTTGTGTCCTGTTATAACCAATGGACCAAACCACACTGCTTTATACTGTTCCAGAAAACCCATGAAGACAGTGAGTAGATTTACTCCAGAGTTACACTGCTAGGATCAATATCAAGATCTGGCACATTTTGTTTATGAACAATTCTTTTCTTTGCCCTCCCAGCTGGGTGGCTTCAGAGCTTGGAAAATTCGAGGCACTGTTTTTTTGTCTCATTGAAAGAGCAATGTGGTAGAAGTGACAAGTAATAGCTGCTTTCAATACAGGAAACAACACACATTACAGCTGTTCCTATTTTATGCTATTTTAAAAAATCTTTTCATGTTGATTGTAATAATTATTTGTGCTACTGTAGCCCATAAACTTAAATTTATGAGTTTATTGTTAATCAATACTGTAGTTATAGCTCTTTTTTTGTGTGTGTGCATAAGTTTATGAATGTTAAAATGCTAAAGAAGCTACTCAGTAAGGTGTAAAAGGTGATTTGAAAAATAAGTTTTCAAAGTACTTTAATAAAATAGCCCATATAATAATATACCAAAAACATTATCACTAAGGCTTGAAAACAAAGCACTAAAATGTTATGTTTACATTAATATCCTTAATCCTTATACTTAATAAATGCTTTTTTTTTTTTTTTCTGAAATTGGGCCTATAGTAAATATTTGTCCTTTAAGTGGAAAAAAGGTTTGGACTAATGCTTAGGCTATGATGCCAGAAAATTTCCAGTTCCTACTAGGAGATAGAAAGACATTGCATACTATAGAGGTATCAGAAAATAACATTTTAATATGGGAAATAACAAACCTTATTTTCAGCTTTGTTCCAAGAAATGGGATTTCAGCTGACTTTATAAGAAACACCCACTGAAAAATATAATCAGCCAGAGGAAAGCACTTTGCGTGAGAACATGAAAATTTGGCAGAGACAAGCAAATAGAAGCACTATTATACTGACATGTTGGACAACATTAATAATGGGAGGTTTCAAATATCATATAAACAAAAGTAATGATGCAATTAGATAAATGCTTTTCAAGTTAAAGAAAAACAAAATTACCGATTGCCCTCTGAGACAAGGAGTGTAATGGGTAGGGAGTTCTGGTCTTTCATACTCAACCTTCAAGCACTGGGGTGCTTCATGATGCCCAAGCTACTAGAAGAGAAAAGAAACTCAGAGACTGATGGGGAACAGGGTTAGGAGGGAGCCTAAAGTCTTACTGAGCAGAGGAGTAGCTGACTAAACTAATCAGCCTTTATTTTTCTGCTACAGTGGGAAAATAGTCACAAGTAACTGTTGGCTTAAAGCTGGTAATCACAGCTTGGACTGCTCAGCGCAGTTGCCTTCACAGATTTTTGTGGAGAAACACCCATTTTCTTTCCTGGGGTAAAACTGTCTCTGTGAGTTAGATCAGGAGGCTCTGCATTAATCCTTTCTTTTTGCAAATTATTAAAACACCATGCAGAATGTGTGTTTGCATAGCTGGCAACTTTATCACAAGCTGGGCCAAGCACATGGGGTTTGTGGAAACCTGCTGAGAAAATCCTGAAGAAAGCCTGGTGCTCTAAATGTTGGCAGAACTTGTGCCAGGCAGAGCTGTTGTGGGAAACAGATGAACTGCACCCTCTTCACACCTCTGCTTTTCTGGTTGTTTCCCTTTTATATCTGGGGATGTTGAGATGAAGACCAAGACCCATGTAGGAGTAATTAAAAATTCAGCAGGGATCTCTTTGCAGAGCTGCTTATATCCCTAAACAGTCTCTTAAGAAGCAAAGAAACCCCAGGAGCTTCCAGGTCAGCTCAAGAGGATGTTAATTATGATTGCTGTAAATACAGAGGAGCTCTGGATTGGTTAACGTTTTTGCTCTTTTCATTTTTATCTCTGAGACAAGAGCCTGAGGAAGCGCATACCCCGTCCCTGAGCTATGTGTTCCTGGACACCTTTCTAGAGGAAAATCTTCAACACGGAGCAGAGAGAGGTCTGCGGGAACAGGTAGAGGGAGAAGGGTTGCAGAGCCAGAAAAACTTATTCAGATAGGAGCAGGAAGACCAACTAGCTGTGAAACTGCCCTTTCAGTGCTTTCTTTTTTCACAAATGCGGTGTTTTCTCACTGTCATCAGGACATGAGAAATCCCCACTTCATTATCTGCTGTTTGGTGCTGAACATTCAGCCAAGAGCTCATCTTTTATTTGTGAAAGGCGATTCTAAGGAAAAATATGAAACTGTTATGTTTTATAGTGGAACCCTTTGACAAAAGACCTGCTTCTTACCAGAGGTGTCTTTTATTTTTTTCTCTAGGATGAAACTATTATTCTGCTACAGAAAGCAAAGTATTTGTCTCCCTTGCCATAAAAACTCCACCCATTTTAATAGGAAAATGGGTCCTCATCCAGACCTTCACAATGTTGCAATGTGCTTATCCAGGAAAACAGGGAAATATTTGTATTTTCCTCATATTGCACATAGATAATTAAGGCAGAAGTGGACTAAACACCACACATTGATTGGAGTCCAGCTCAGCAGCCCCAGGATCAACTCTGAAGCTCATGAACCCGAGCTAGGACTTATTTTCAAGCTGCTGCAAAGCAGGGAGGGAGCAATACTCTGACATCCAAACTCCCACATTTATGAATGTCTGTGTAGATCCAGAGTTCCTGCTACCACCATCACCCTGTCAGCAACACCCAAACAGGCATAGCTTGAGGGTACTTGGAGAAAGGATCTAGGTGACATGTGTCTGCAAAATGCCTTTAATGCCAGCCATAGCATAGTCCTCACCTTTGGAAGGTCAGCAACAGGCAGCGCAGTGCGCCTGGTCATCCCTGGGAGGTTAAGGAAGGAGAGTTGTCCAAGGGATGAGCCCATTTCCTCTGCTTCATGACAGACTGTGGGTCCCTTGTCTCCTCCCAGATGAGTAGAGCTGGGCTGGGCACTCTCACATCCACACCCTCTCCTCCTTCCCACAGGAAAGCATTGCTCTTCCCTGCTTACCTGTCCTGTGTGCCTCCTGGCAAGCCATCAGAAGGGTAGTACTGGCAGCGGCAGCTCCTGCTGCAGGGATGTTTGAGGAGAGCTGGTATGTTTGTGGCGGGGAAACGTGGAGAAGGAAGCAAGCAAAGGGGGATGTGGAGACAGATGGCTGTGTGCACAGGGAGCAGTGCCCCTGTGGGGAACAGAGTGTGGGAGGTTGCACAACTTGGAGCTGCTTTCCCCTTAGCAGTCCAGGCTGGATTACTGCTGTGGGCACTTAACACTGTGGTAACAATCTCCTTCCCTGTATGACTCTGCTAGTATGGGGTGGCCACTCAACCAGTGACCTCCCGTCATGCTTTATCTCTTCTTTCTTACGTTTGGTTTTGATTTGGGATTTTTCTGCAACACTCCTTTCTGATTATTCTGGAAACTCTTGGGGAATTTGCAACAGCAGTAATATATGGTAGGTTTGGCTGGGTAAATTCTGTTTAACAGAAAACATTGAGGTTTGGAAACTGATTTTTGTTCTCTGTTGAAATAAAATCAAAGTCTTCCAAAAACTCTTTTAAAAATGGAGCAGAGCAATCTGTTAGGGACTCACTGTGTGGTAGGGGTTGCTTGTTAGGAGCTGAGCACAGCAGGATTATGGGTCTCAGTCTCTGCTCCCCCAAAAGTGGGCCCTAGACAGGGACTATTCAGAGGTTCTGCTCCTTTATTCTGGTTCACACTAGAAATTCCATTCTGGATCTCATTACAGAAAACCAATAATATATTTTCATTAGAAAAATTTCATAGCAATGAATTTGTATTTTCTTTTGAAGAACTCCAGGTCAACCTGAAGTTGAGGCCATGCCATAGAAATTAAGTTCTGCAGGTTCTCAGCATTTATTTCGCTTTTCTTCTAAGCATGTGTTAGGCTGCATAGCTTAACTTGGTGTTTATTTTTTAATTTTAAAATGTGCCATTTACAAAATAACAATATAAATCAAAAGCACAGCCAGTGAACTTCTGTGGGAAATAGCCTGGCTTGCCTCTCAGCCACTGCTTGCCAGCTTCACTTCAGAAAGTCATATGGCTCTGGAGCTGCCTTCAGAAATGTGCTGAAGGGATTCCAAGGCATGTACAAGATTAGCAAAATCATTTCAGGAACAACAACACAGCTCTCCACCTCAGGGCCCAGCCAGGCTGGAGGGGTGAGCCAACAGCAATCTTGTGAAATTCAAGGAGGATCAATGCAAACTCCTGGACCTCTGAAGGAAAAACCCTGCNACTCCGGGACCTTTGAAGGAAAACCCCTGAAAGGGTGGGGGCTGGGGGTGGCTGGGCTGGGGAGAAGCTCTATGGGGGTCGCTGGTGCCCTGGGGCATCATGAGCCATTCAGGAGCCAGTAGATGCCAGACGTGGTCCATCCGTGCATCTAGGGATTGGATTAACCCCCTCTACCCTGCTCTCATGAGACCATGGCCCAATATAGTGTCTGGTTTTGGGGCTCCCTCAATACAAAACATGGACAAGCTGGTGTACGTTCATTGAAGGGC